>JAVSCE010017872.1:0-250075 GCA_032199065.1 Smutsia gigantea
AAACCTGACTTTCTGCACAGTAGGGAAGGAAATCAATTGTGTCTACACTGGACAAAATGAGCATGTCTCCAGACAATTATCACTCGTGCTATATCTGGAATCTACAACTTACAGGTTTGTAAGCCAGAGCAAAGACACCTAAAGGCAGATATATCAGAGCAGGAGGTAGGTGAGACTTTTTCAGCATCTTTTCCAATTCTTCACTACAGAGGATAGGGAAACATTCCTGGATATTGGTACCATATTGCCTGGATTGAATTTAATACATTTGTAAACATGAGGATTTTTCTATGTGTATTTCATAGCTTGGATTCCAGATAAATTGAAATAGATGTCTAGGTTGAGTCAGAACTGCTATGCTGCCAACTAAAGAACAGTGAGGGACAAGATGGTGAGGATACTGAGGTCTAGAGGGAAGTTCATGTATACATACACTTTGACCGGAAGGTGCTATGGTTGTATTATAGGTGATGAAACTGAAACTCAGTGATTAAGTGGCCTGTCCACGGTCTCCCAACTATCGAGGGACAGAGAAAATTGAGTCACTAATATGACTAATCCAGTCTCTTTCTTTTAAATATTTTATCAGTGTGGATTTCAAACAATTCTAAGGAGTTCTTTTGTTCCTCAGAGGCAAAGCCCCATCTCAAGGTGAGAAATGCAGAATTTCTGCCCCTCTACCTATATAAGGCTTCACCTGGAACAGCAATGTTATACTATGTGGACATAGAAACCACACCTGGGAACAGAGGCCATTTATTCAGTTTGCTGTATGACAGTGGGGTTAACCACTGTTGCTCGACATAGCAGATGAGAGAGCTGAATAAGGTAAGAGTGAAACCCACATTTAGAGTTTAGCAACTGGTGTGGAGGTGTGCCATGTGGAAGGGAATAGCTTTAAGGAATAGAAGGGGTAAGTAGAATAGGCAATTATCAACTTAATTAAAGCATTAGAAAAACTATGTATTATACTGCATTAACTATAGATACACCAAGGTGTTTTCAGGTTTTCCAAGTAGATTTAGAATTACTCTTCTGTTTATTTACTTTGACCGCTTTCTTTTTAAAATTTTTTTGTTGATGTTGAAGTTATTATTAGTGTTGCCATCACTGTCACACCTAATCTGTCACAACTGCCAAAGTCCCGGAGCACTAAGAGGATGGAGTTGGAGAATGGCACTGTGAAGACTGAGTTCATTCTCTTGGGATTTAGTGACCACTCAGAGCTTCAGATTGTTCTTTTTGCTGTGTTTTTTTCCATCTACTCTGTTACCCTGTTGGGGAAACTTAGGATGATTTTATTAATCACAAGCAGTTCCTAGTTGCACACCCCTATGTTCTTTTTCCTCTGCATCTTATCCTTCATAGATGCATGCTACTCTTCTGTGATTGCCCCCAAGTTACTTGTGGACTTGGTTTGTGATCAAAAGGCCACTTCTTTCGATGGCTGTGCTGCACAGTTGTATTTTTTCTGCTCTCTGGTTGACACAGACTCTTTCCTCCTGGCTGTCATGGCTTATGACCAATATGTAGCAATCTGCAGTCCACTGCTTTATACTGTTATCATGTCCAAGAGGGCTTGCTGCCAGCTTGCAGTTGGAGCAATTTGGGGGGCACCATGAGCTCAATTATTCACACCACTAATACATTCCATCTGTCTTTCTGCTCCAAAGCAATTAACCATTTCTTTTGTGATATCTCCCCACTCTTCTCCCTGTCCTGCACGGACACGTACGTGCATGACATTATTCTGTTTGTCTTTGCTAGCTTGGTGGAAGCTACCTGTCTTCTAACAGTTCTTCTGTCTTATGTCTGCATCATCGTAGCTATTCTTAAAACAGGTTCTGCTGAGGAAAGAAGAAAAGGGTTCTCCGCGTGTGCCTCCCATCTGGCCATGGTCACCATCTACCATGGTACCCTCATCTCCATTTACTTGTGCCCCAGCACTGGTCATTCACTGGATAGTGACAAAGTGACCTCTGTGTTCTACACATTGATTATTCCTATGTTGTATCCCCTAATTTATAGTCTAAGGAACAAAGATGTCAAAAATGCCTTTATGAAAGTGTAAAGTGATTGGCCAAAAAACTGCCTTCTTAAGAAAGAATGAAACTGGGCCTGACAACTTTTCAACAATGTTTGTCCCTTGACCTTTGGTTCTAACTGTTGGAAAGGTCAGTTTCCCCAGTCAGTGGGTAATGAGGCCTCATCCATAGAACAGGGCCAGAGTCCAGCATCAGAGGCAAGCCACCTCATATCACTTGCATTATGCCTATCTCTTTATTATTTTAAAGTTGTGATTTTTTACTATTCATTCCAGGGGTAGATTTGCCCTTCACTGATCTCCTATATTTCATATTCGACTCCTTTTCTCTCCTCATCCTAAATTTTATCACACTCACTCAGTACTGGATAAGCCATTGACACATCACAAACTTCTTTCTGTGAAAGAAAGTAAGTGCAATTTACTGAGACTCTTCAATTAGTTTTTATTCCTGTGTAAACGTGCAGATTGTAGCTTAGCTCTCCAAATTATACTCACTGCAAAAATCTTGCCTCAGATGTTAACTCCTTCATGATTTTTTTCGGACATGCTTTCTAGTTACAGATAACTCGCATTCTAAACCTCACTAGAATCATGCCTGTGTTTCTTCTAATACTCAGCATTTTCTATCTAACATTGTAGTTATTTGTGTCTGTTTAATCCCTGACTACACTATTTTGTTCCTGATTTGATCCCTTGCCTCTTTATTACTGTTTTCCCCAGTGTAAATACAAAGTACATTTATATGAAATAAACATGTGTAAATGTACTGATTGTTTTTAACTTAGATTAGATGCCTGTCATAGGCAGAAACTATTTATTCCTCTTGCAGTCCTTTTGGCTTGTTCTTTGGGGAGAGGTACTATATACACACGTGACTATACAACATCTTGTCCAGAGTGGAGACTATTTCAAAAACAATTTTCTAATATCAACTAAATTAAACTCTGGCTCATAAAATATTTTCTTAGTGTGAAATCTTTTGATCGGTAAGCACCAGCTTACATTTCCGAGGGTGACTAGACTAAGCTCTGAGAGCCGGAGATGGGGACTGAAGCGAATGGTGGGATGATAGTTTGGTTCGGCTGCAGGTGTGGCAGGAAAGTGTCAAGTAAGTGCCAAACCCACAGGTGAGGATGAGTAGGGGGAGAGAGACAGAAAGACTTCTGAGAGTAAGAAATACATGCTGGGTTCTAAATAGAGACCAAAGTTCCTTTCACTGCAATGGAAACCAACTTCACAAAAGGGTTTTGTCCATACAGGTCAGTGGTGAGGCAGGGCTCTGTCAGTGTGGGCTTTGATAAGGGAAGAATGGGATGCGGCCTGAGGGAATGAGAACCAAGTGCTTTGTCCTAATTACTGAGTGGCAAGTATGTGAAGTACATGAGTTTGTCACAAAGATGGATATTAATTCCTTTGTGGCTGAGTGTATGTTGACCCCAAGTGGCCCCTTATAGAGAGGGTGGAGGCTGAAGAAAGAGGCAGACCACTTCAGATTGGCTGATTACTGTTTAACAAATGAGGGAATTGCTTATGAGACTTGTCTTAGGCAGCTTTAAGACAGGTGGATTTGCACACCTCCCTGCCAAACCTTCTAAGTTTATATAGAGTCCTCGGTGCATTCAGTCATGTACACCATCCAGATGGGGTCTACATCACCTTATTTTCTCAAGGTTATGTCCTTGGAACAGTTCACACGCTGGGGATGGTGGGCAGAGAGTACATTCTCGAAACAAGGGAGGGAGGTGAGGAGCCTCTGATAGCCTGGGTCCAGGTCAACTGGTGGTCATGTCCTCCCCATAATCTCCTCCAACAATGTAAGATTCAGGCATGGTCCCTGGGGTAGGGCCGCACAGGATAATGTAGAATGAGACACTCTGGGATTAATTATGCAATCATTTCTTGGCAATGTGAGGTCTGAGACTTAGATCAGTAGATGGTTCAAGCTTCTGGCTTGGATGTGGTAATGGTGAGGTCACAGGGGAGGCTATGAAGAATCCTCTGCTCATCTACAACCAGGAGGGAAGGCAGGGTAAAGAAAAACTACTCCCAAGGTGGCTTGGCAGGAAGCTACAAACATGAGTTGAGGCTATGATGTTGCAACCAGGCAACCTGGGTGAGCAGGGTCTGAAGTGGACACAGACGGATCCTGGAGATGCCATTCCATGCCATGACGTCATGAACAATACCACGCCTTCCTTCAGCCCTAGGGATTCAGTCCCTGAGAGGGAGTTAGTTGGCTAAGATCACAGAGCTAACAAGTAAATGATATACAGATTTGAATCCAGGTCTGTCTCACTTCATAGCCTAGTTCTTATCTTAAATTCTCTCTCATCTTTTATCATGTCCTTAAAATAAATACAAAATCAGAACAAAAACAAAAAGCCTTGGTGTCCTGACCATCTGTAAAAGCTATTAAATCAAAGTCTGTAAAGGAAATGATAAAGGGAAAAAAGAGGAACATCTTTTTTCCTTTCAAATATATGTGAAAACTGGCCAGTGAAGCCAATTTTACCTAACATGAATGGATTTAACTTTTATAGGTATGACTCTATTTAATACATTTTTAATAAAGTACACGGAATTGGGCAGTTTTGGGCAGAGATTGAGAGGTCCTGATATGTGGTACCTTCTATGAACAACAAATGAATTATCTGAGATTATAAAAGAAGATATTTCAGAAATAATGAAATATTATTTGTCTTAAAACTCAGTTCAATCAGCAATGCATAGCTAATAGCCTGCCAACAACTGCATGTTTTTAGGGTGTCGTTTCATTTCTGTGATGTTGTAGAATATATGACCCTCAGCTCCTTTTATACACTAAAGGAATGTACAAAATTAAGGAAGGGGATTTAACTGACAAACATGGTGTAATTCATTACTCTCTCCTGGAATCAGAAAAAAGTGCTTCCATATTCCCTTTGTGACAACAACATAGTATAACATGAATATTCCTGGCAACCTGAAATGGTGTTATGTGTTTCGTAACCACATTAATTCCCAATTGATTATGCTGTGAACAACTGTGGGTAAAATTGCAGTATTTCCAGAATCTCTGGCCTGGCTTTAGTGCATCTCCATATCAGTTGGTGTTTTCAAGGGGTGGAGAGAAGTAGGCCATCTCCATATCAATAGTTAATCACAGGGGTGAGTGAGAGACAAGAGAGGTTGGGTGGAGCTCTCTTCCTCTGCAGCAGGCTCCAGAGAGACACAGGACTACTGCATGTAAGAAAGAAACAGGTTTCTTACACTTTTTTTCTCCCTTTGACTGATTTCAGTTTCAAAGGTATTTTGCCCTGGGATTTTCCCCCAGTTACACAACACACGCAATTAATTACATTTTTGGAACAGGTTATAAGATTTCCTGACAACCAGCTACTCAGTCATGACCACTATTAAAACTGTGTTTAGAATACGGTTCCAGTTTATTTCATAGATCCACAGAGAGCCAATGTAAAACGCTACAAATGGAAGAGTGATGTAAGTTTTATTTTGTCCTCTGTTTTTTTCCATTGAACACATTATTAAGTGAAGAAATCACCCTTTCAACTTAATGGGCATTTCAGTTTTTAAAAATATTTCAATTTTAACTAGTATAATGCCATGAACATATCAAGGGAGAAGAAGTCCTCTTTTCCAGTGGCCTTCGAGAAGGTCCAGGAACTTCATCCCCAATTCCCACTTACGGAGTTTCTGTACAGTTGTCCATAGCACCACACCTGTTCTCCAGCGTGCGGGCAAGAGGGGAAACCCACGGGCTGACGTGCACTGTGAGGGATAGCATGAATCTAGAGCAGCTGGTCTTGGGGATGTCTGCTGATATAACTGGGCAGAACGATGTGCATCAAATGATTCCCATCCCTCATGGCCATCACAGCCTAGGCCAAGAGACAAGATGTATAGAAGGATTTCACGTAGGTGACCATACTAGAAAAGAATTGAAAAATGGAGTTCTTTTTTTTAAAGTAAAATTTAAAAGGCTCCTTTGCATCATGTTTTAGGCGACACTCATGCATTTATCCAACAAGTACTTTTGACTGGCATCTCAGAGCTGAGTGTTGTAAACACCAAAGCAGAAGAGGCAGTGAGCAGGCAGGCAGGGAAATTCTGACTTATTCTTATTTATTTGCTACTCATACTTCTAAGTGTTATGATAGAACATTTGTAGGGTGACTCTAAAACATAGAAAGGATACAAACAACTCTAAGACTCTAATGTAATTCACCAAATCCCTTTTGATTGAACAAGTTTATTAAGCACATTGCATAAACAAGTTTAGAAGCTTAGTGAAGGTAACTTGAATTGACATGTGGAGGGGTTGTTCTGCCCAGGACATGTCACTGGGCTGCACCCATGAATAGAGAGTGCAGGTATAAAAAGAGCCTTTTGCAAAACAACAAAGTGAAACTATTTCTGCTCTTCCTTAGTTTGGACAGATTTCTAAGATAGATGTTCACTGCTCCTTGCAGGGTTGATTGGGGCAGAAACTTAAGAAACTGGGAATATCTAGAGGGTTCTATTGGTGAGACTACAGGAACCTATGTACTAGGATGTGGACGTGAGCTCTCAGAATCTTGATATAAATACTTTTGGGTGAAAACAGTTTCACCCAGAACAGAATTTAGGGCTCATTGTTTTTTTCAGGGCACCTTTCACATCCTTATTCCTCAAGCTGTAGATGAGAGGGTTCAGCATAGGGATGACAACTGTGTAGAAAACTGAGGCCATTTTATCTGTGTCCATGGAGTAACTGGAGCTGGGTCGGAAATACATGAACAGCAGCGTGCCATGAAATATAGCCACAGTGGTTAAGTGGGAGGCACACGTAGAGAAGGCTTTGCGTCTGCCCTCTGCTGACTTCATTCTCAGGATGGTAGTTAGGATGTAGCTGTAGGACAGGAGGACAGTCATGATGCTGAGCCCCACAACACAGCCAATAAAAGTGAACATCAGTATCTCATTGATGGACGTATCTGAGCAGGAGAGGGCTAGCAAGGGTGGAATGTCACAGAAAAAGTGGTTGATGATATTGGAATTGCAGAATGACAATCGAAATGTACAACAGGTGTGGATTGCTGAATCTACCAAACCCACAATATAGGCAATGGTCACGAGCTGGGTACAGAGTCTCCTGGACATGGCGATTGTATAAAGAAGTGGGTTACAAATGGCTACATAACGGTCATAAGCCATGACCGCCAACAGGAGACACTCCACATCCGCAAAGGCACCAAAAAAATACATCTGAATGGCACATAAGTTATATGGAATCCTCTTCTGCTCAGATAAGAAATCAGCCAGCATCTTGGGAGAGACAGTGGAGGAGTAGCAGACATCACAGAAGGACAGATTGCTCAGGAAATAGTACATGGGCGAGTGGAGTCTGGGGTTCACCTTGACCAGCAGGATCATCCCCAAGTTGGCAACCACGGTTATGCCATAAACCAGCAGGAAGAGCACAAAGAGCCCCTGCTGCACGTCCTGCCTGCCAGAGAGTCCCAGGAATATGAAGTCAGTGACCCCAGTGCAGTTGTCAGCAGCCATCGCTCAGGTCTGGAAACCCCTGGTTGTGAAAGATGGAAGTGGAAGGGCTGGATTAAGTTCATTTACAATCTTAATAGTTAAAGTGCTGTTACAGTTGATAGTTTTAGTTCATAGATAAAATTACTATAGTTATTGGTTATAACAGAAATATGCTTTCCTACTTTTCAGTAATTATAGAAGAGATAAAATGCCAGGATTGTCTGAGGTGCACTGCATCTCCTGGGAATATATGCAATTTATATAAACTGATAAAATGATAATGGTAATATTGTTACCTTTGTAAAGCACTGTTCAGAGTTTGTAGCTCATTTTAATACAAATTAAACACATCAAGTTCATACTTGTTTATGTCATATTTATTATATTTTTGAGACTTCTATCTTATACTAAGAAATGGATGTTCTCAGTGTTGTAGGCAACAGTTCTTATAATTATTTCTATTACATGTCCGGACAACCCACATCTTCTGACAAATTGTTGTTTGTTTTTCTTACATGGTGTAGAAATGTTGTCATATTCTGTAATTGAGAAGCATCATTAAGTAAGAGGTTCAGGAAATGAATGTAATTTTTTGTTTTTCTTTAATCATCTGAAACTGTGTATAAGGCAGAGATATGCCAGGTTCCTGGACCTTATCTGTCCCCACCTGCCATCACCCCTCAGTCCTATCCAGGCTTAATTAACAAAGCACAGAGATAGTCTGTGATTCAAGACCCAGTGGAGGAGGGTGAGTGTTGGTTGCTGGAGAAATGGGTGGATGGGTCTCTATAAGCTATATGCTAACCATGTTTCCCACTGACAGTAGGTGTTGCTTATGAGAGATTAGGAAGAACATTTAGGACTATGCATTACCATGCTGGTAGCAAAGGAGACACAAAGTCAAGAAAGGTAGTACGGTTTACTGTGTGTGTCCCTCTGTCCTTATCTACTGGAGTCCATACTGTCTATTCAGCAGCAGAGCAGGTGTGTAAGACATGTGATAAAAATACTCATACATCCAGTCGTATAACCTCAGAAACATTCATGTCTGAACTGTGCTCCCACCCTAACTCCTTAGAAAGTGTCATTTCCTTTTTTGTCTTCATTGATCCCTACTTCCCTTGAACATCTCTGAAATTAGCCTTTTTTGGTTTAAAAGAGAAGATGGTCTTTGGGAGGCTCATTGAATTCTATGTCCCACTGTTTTATTTTACCCTACCTCTCATGTTGTATATAATATCACAGTAGTTCTCTGTTTTTTGAGAGTATAAAAAAGGTGGAGTTTAAGGTAGATGAAAGAGAGGAAAAGAATATCTTAATAATGATAGCAATCAATGTGCAGATCTACAAACCCTTAGCCTAAACTACTGTTAATGTCTTTCTTTATAGACTAACTAAAAAGACTTCTTTCTGTTAAAAATGAAAATATAAAAAAGCATAGTAAAGTACAGCATGAAAATGAAACAGTTAAAAAAGTCAAATCACCTATGTCATGCATGCTTGCTCCTTTTCAAATTCCCTGCTACCTATATGTGATGTATTTTAAATCAATAGACTGAGAACAGGATTAGGATAACTTCTGAATATATTTCATATCATCTTTGGTTTCTAACATGCTCTCAGTTGAAAAAAGAAGAACTGAAGAAATCTAAAGTGTAAGTAGGAAAAAATGAAAAATATGAGTACCTGCCCCGAACTTGATTTCCCAGCTGCGTGCTGTTCATTCTGGGAAGGCTCAGGCCTACTCCTGACCACCCTGGGTTCTATAACCATCTCTGGGCCTGGTCCCTGGTGTTGAACATGGTCTCTTAGGAATAAGTGGCTGATATGTTTCATCACATGATACTTCATACAGGTTTGGTAAATGAGAAAGTAATGCAGACATTTAAAAAAAAATGTTCCTTTGTCTTTGTCTGTCTTCTGGCAAAATTATATTTATTAACAGCAACAAATGACTCCAGTCAATGATCACTCCTGTCTGCAGTTTACCATTCCCTGTACAGCCATTTTGTATTAATTCCACAATTTACAAAACCAGTACACGCTCACATTCATGCATCTTCTGTGATGCACAGACACACTCTCCGGTTAAACATTTTCACAAAAGAAATATTTTTATAAAAGTAGCCAAAAAGCTACCAGAATCTCACTGCCTAGTGTTAACTAGGTTTTGTTGTCTGTATTACTGGTTTTAACATTTTTAAACAAAATCATGTCAGAATAGGCATTCTTTATGTAAATATTTATAAGTATGTATTATGAACAGAGGGTGTGTTCCTTTCTATTGATGTATATTACTTATCAAAGGCAATTTCCATTTTACTATAATAAAGTGTTTTATATTATCTAATAACCAACATTTATTATCTTATGTTTCATGTTTTATCACACATCCTGCATTGTCTCTAACAACCTCATAATATGGAAGAGAAATAAAAATCCAAGGTGATAAGTAAACTTCTACAATCCTATAGACATTAGGCATCATTAAATTTGTAAAAATTGCTCGCAGTAGATTCTTGAATATAGTGAAATGAAACCAATTTACTCCAAAGGAAAGCTGTCTTATGTACTCTCATAGAAGGTGTAGCATGTTTGTGTCAAAGTGACATGTGAAAACTCAGAAAGTTAAAGAACCATAGATTGCTAGATTTCTGAGACCAAGACCATTCCAGGCTGGCAGAAAAGTTACCACACTGGGAGGGAGTCAGTTATGTTTATCTCAGCAGGATGCTTGAACATTATTAATGCTGGTGTGAGGAAAGTGATGTGGAAGGTGGAGGAAACTCTGGAAGGAAATAGAAAATGAAGAAATTGGTGTCCCTTGTAAGTTACCACCAAAGTGCTTAGCCTATGTTATTGCTCACAGTTAGAAATGACGTATTTGTGTTGCCTGACAGCTTCAGGACCATTCTCTGCTCCCCGGTGGGTATTTGGAGGAGGCAGAATCATCCTTGCTCACCTGCTATTGATTCCTTTCCATCCTCCTCTTTCCCTCAGGTGCCTCCTTGCCTCCACGGATGCCAGATCTCCCCAGGCTGCACCCTGTTTAGGCAGGAGCCAATTTTACCTTCTAAGCATGGCTGCCCATCTGGAGCATGGACTCAAATCCCACTGCCCATTAAATCCAAGCATGGGTGGCAATAGATTGCTGAAAATTGGATAATCCAAGTGAATTCCCAAAGGGATTTGTGTGTTAATAGGAAAGGCTTTTTTAATCATGGTGGGTAGGGGAAAGACAAGGTAGAATGTATGATGTCAGAGACAAACAAGTGAGAAAAAAATGTGTATCTGCAGGGGTTTTCCTTTATCACTGGTGCCCCTGAACATGATATCATGTAGGTCTCTGTCTACTTCTGAGTCCTTTCCTTCAGAAAATGTCCATCTGTCCCCTGAAGCATGGGCCAAAATCAATTAAATTCAGCTTCCCATGCTGGTACCAAAGCAAGCCTGGTTTCCTGAGTCTGTTACAGGGAACAAGAAAACAGGGCCTGTGGCTTGGTAACAACATCACCTTTATTCCACGAGAGAGCAGTGTATTCTAATTCACATAGAGGATAATCATGTAAAGCAGTGTTCTATGAAAGCTGGTTATTAATTTTCTAAGAATATCCTGAAAACATATTGTGTAAATTCAGGTGCTGGAGAGTGAACAATAGGTGATGGAATCCTGCAGTTGTCCACATGGAGACTAAATAGTTTTTGTTCATAGAAAACATTATAACGTTATAGGTGTGTTTGTATAAATGTACAAAAGTATATTTATAATATATGCTGCATAATGTATATTTATATTATGTATATTTATGTATGTAATTTTTATACTTGTCTATAATTTTTGTATAATTTATTCATTTACTTATTGAAATACAGCTAGTGACTTTTCAGAAATGAAAACATCTCTGCACACAGAACTCAGATCAAAGGAACACAGCAGCGATTCAGAGGCTCTCCATGGGCCTCAACACAATGTGATGCCCAATGCCACAGACAACGTTTAATAAAACCGTATAGACATGAAATCGTTCAGTGTACCCTTTTACGTTTGGACTCTGTATCTCAGTGTCACAGATGTGACAATCCTCTGTGCTCTAGCACAGGGTGATAGCTCATTCCTTCTCTCTGCTGAATAGCTGCCCATTGAACAAGCACACCACATGTGATTATGCAATTGCAAGTAATCCTACTGTGCTTACCTTTGTATGAGCTTCAAGTGTATATTCACTCATTTCTACAGGATGCAAAACTAGGAAAGGGATTTTGGGGCCAGCTATCCTAGATAGCACACAGTTTTCAATAGCCAGACATCAACTCTGATTCCTACTGGCAGCGTGTGAGAGCTGTAGCTGTCCCATAGCCCCACAAGCACTTGATATGAATATTGTGAATCATTCCCATTTTGGCCATTGTTTAGATGAGTTGATGGTATGGCATAGAGGTTTTAATTTTTCTTTGCTTGAACCGTTATAAGGTTGTATAACCATTTACGTGAAGTGTCTGTGAAAGTCTGAATGCGGACGGGAGGCCAGGCGAAGTGCTGTGTCTAGAAGTCGTGGGTCCTCCGGAGCCCACACTCTCCAGCTGCCACTGTCACCGCCATTCAGGTCACGTCAGCCTGGAGACAAGGCAGGTCTTTTGGATGATGATTAAGCCACTATTTGGTGCTGCTGCTGGTTTTTAATATCTCCAACAGTTCGCATATTTACAGAGCAGTGGAATTATAAGTGTATAAAGGCAGACGGAGGCAACCGTGAATGATCTAGAGATCATCCAGTGTGAGGCCCACGTTTCCAGGGTGGGGACTGAGGTCTAGCAAGGAGGCGTGATCTGTACAACACCACAGTGCTGTGAGCCGCATTGGGTGCCAGGTTTACAGCCTATTTCTGCAGAAGAGAGACCTTCCACAGATGTTAAAAAGTGCTGACTCTGGCTTTACACACGACCTCACATTTATCACTTAATTGAGCTTTAGTACTGATGTATTCTAATATATCATAAAAGTCACTAATTGAGTCCCAAGGTAATGTGTTTTCTTGGTATCTTGTTGATGTCCCACCGAGGTGACTGATTGTTTTGGGAAGCTTAAGAAACATGAACACCAGGGATACACACACACATAAAACAGAAAGCCTCTGACATTTTCCATCATAGCCTCTTCAGAGACAGGGGAAGCAATGTCTATCCCACAGGTTAGTTGGATTGCATTCTGGGTTAGGGGAAATGGACATAAATGATATTTTCTGGGGTTGGAAGCTTTTCTTTTCTCGATCATCAGGGTTATTTATTATGGGCATGAGTAAGAGAAGAGGAATTGTAAAGGAGGGCAGTAGTATTGTGCATATTTTGAGTGTTTATGAAAACACTTTCTCTGTGTATTGAGAAACAATCTCAGTGGGAAATGGGAAATGGAAGCAATTTAATCTGCTGAAGCAAATACCTTGTAACAGCTGTTAATGTCAGAGGGAAAAGAGGGGAAAGAAATTGGGAAGAATGCTGATTGCTCTCCCCTTCCCTCTCCCTCCTCCCTCACCCCAACCCCACCTGTGGTACTTGGTAAAGGAAACTTTACATGAAGATGATGTAAATCCAAACCCTGTGCATGTCTTTACATAACCTTCAGGCATAAAGATCCCCGGTGGCCGTGGTGTCTGGGAGCCCTCACACCAGCTGTCCCAGGCCCTTACCAGGGGCTCCCCAGAGCGGCAGCAGTTCAGCCAAGGACCCCTGCCTGCCCCTAAAGCCCAGCTCCTTGCCGGCTCAGTGATGGTCTTATCTCCTGGAACTGTAGGCGGAGGGGGAAAATGCTCTGGGCTAGAATGGGAGGGACAGGCAGGGACATCCAACCTGCCATGTTTTATCCAAGCTCTTCAGGCACATCCACTCATGGAGCGTCCCTGACAGTCATCTGATGCAGAGAGTGGTAGTGAGGAGCCCGCAGGACTCTTCATAGAGGGACACTCATGATTGGCCCACCTCTAAGCAGAAAGTACAGGAACTACTTGGGCTTGTGCAAAACACTGTGAAGTGTGTCTCCACAGCAGGTTTCCCCGCCTCGGGACTGCTGACAGTCTGGACCAGATCATCCTCTACTGTTTGCATGTGTGGCTGGTGTGTGTGCGGGGGGCGGGGGGGCTGTCATGTGCCTGGGGAGTGTTTATCAGTGCCCCTGGGCTCGGCCCACCTGATGTCAGAGGTTTCTCTCCCTGTGCATGACCAAAAATGTCTCCAGACATTGTCAAATGTCCCATGGGAGTCCAAATCACTCCTGGTTAAGAACTTCTGTTCTGTAAGTAATCAACAGCCCTAATTTTATCTTTAGACTTGAAAACAGGAAAAGGTTTTCAAAATTATGCACTACTTTGAAGTTAGAAAAATACAACTCACGTTTACTGACCATTGGAGAAAGAAAGCCATGTTTTCAGAACAACCACTTGTTTTCAAACTGGGATTCCTTAATGCACATATGCTTCACCTCTTTGAAATCACTTGAAGTTTGGGAAAATGCCTGGCTCGTTTGGGTTTTAGGTTGGATTCTCCTTCCTTCAGGAATAATCAACTGGTGCCTCTACATCATGGCTAGATATACCAAGGGTCAGGAGGGGAGAAAAATTAGGGCGTTCTCAATGTTGGCATTTCCTATAAGTCAAAGACCTTTACTGATTGTGTCTCTCATTAAAAAAATGATACTTCCTTCCCCACTCCCCCTATAATGCTTGTGTTTTGTGAGAATTAAGGCAAATTCCTACACTGATTTTTTTCTAACGGAAATAAAATATTTCTATTTCATGGATGTTTTGGGGGGTTAAATATACAATTTAAATTTTGTACACATATATAGAGTGGGCTCTTGAAGAACTCTTGAGTTGGGGGCACAACCCCTGTACAAGTGAAAACCTGCTTACAACCTTTAACTCCACCCAAGTTTATCTACTATTAGCCTCCTGTTGTCCAAAAGCCTTACCTGTAACAAAAACAGTCTGTCAACACATACATTGTATATTATATTCATTATATAATGTGTTCTTAAAACAATTAAGCTAGAAAAAAGGAAATGTTAACCAAGTCATAAGGGAGAGAAAATACATTTGCAGTTATGCACCATATTGATTAAAATAAAAATCCTCCCATCGGTGGACCCACCCAGTTCAAACCTGGATTCTCAAGTGTCAACTGTAATATATACGTGTGCTATCTGGCTTACTATTTTTTAACTTACCATTTTATCATAGCCATTTTTCAGATCATTAAATGTTCTTCAAAAATATTTTAATACTGCATAGTTTTCCATAATATATACGTACCATAGTTTAGACCATTTCAGTCTTGTTTGACACTTTCTTTTGTAAATTTTTGTATCATAAATAATGCTTCAGTGGGCTGCAGGCATTTTTAGTGATAATTTCACAGGCACATCCTTAATTGGCTTTTCAAATATTTCAAGGCAGTAAATTCACTTGAAAATAGGTTATTATAAGGCTTCAGATCATAGTTACAGGAAGTTTGAATTTGTGTACCAATTCTCTAAACAATGGCCAATATTGAATCATGATTAACAAAATCACTATATTAATTTTATAGAAAAATCTAATAGAGTATAAAGGCTACTTTATCCTTATGAAACATATTGCTAAAAATGAACACTTTTGAGTTAACAGTCTGTCTTATTTTTGGTGATGAATTTTTATTTATTTATTTATATTTAGGTATTATTGACATGCAATATTATACTGGTTTCAAATACACAACACAGTGGTTCAACAGTTGCCCACATTATTATATCCTCACCCCAACTAGTGCATTTACTATCTGTCAACATAGTAAGATGTTACAGAATCATTGGCTCTATTCTCCATGCTGCACTTCAATCCCCAAGAGCAGCTTATATTATGATTGATATTTCTGTGCCATTTTATGCCTCTGACACTCCACACCTAGCCACCCCAACCCCTCCCTCATAGTAACCGCCAGTCAATTCTCAGTGTCTGTGAGTCTTCTGCTCTTTTGTTCATTTTGTTTGTTTTGTTTTTAGATTCTACAAGTAAGTGAAATCATATGGTATTTGTATATCTCTGCAAAGCTTATTCATGGAGCATAATACCCTCTAGGTCCATCTATGTTGTTTCAAATGGCTTTTTAATGGCTGAATAATATTCTACTGTTTATATGTACTACATATTCTTTATCCATTCATCTATTGATGGACATTTTGATTCCTTCCATATCTTGACTACTGTAAATAATGTGGTATAACATAGGGTTTCATGTATCTATTTTTTATGTGCATAGTATTTTCATGAAGTACATATTTATAAGGAGGTGTAACAGTGTTTTAAGATAAGACATTTGTGCAGAAAAATATCAGCAACTCATTTGATAGGATGATTGTCTCCATTTTCTATTTAAAAGCAAAGGTACATAACCATAGTTTTCAAATTTAAGGCACCAACTTCTAACTGATAATAAAGGCACAGTACTCTCACTAGCAAAGAACTAGGGAACCAGAACAAATAATCACTTCCTTTTACTAATCCCAAACTGGTGAGTTGAAAGGAACTTGGGCCTGCCCAAAAATGTTTGTGATTCACTAGAAAACTATATCATTGGGACATCTAATGTTCATTCAAATTTTAGTCAATCGTTTAACACAGGATTAAATGGATTTAGGAAACTTACTCGCTGTGTGCACTCATGTGTGTGAAGAGAGGTGCATATATATTTTCAAATCAGAGATTTTCTTTGGGTAAATTCCCGAAGTGCAGTTACTGGGTTGTATGGTATGTCTATTTTTAGTTTTTGAGGAACCTCTTTACTGCTTTCTACAGTGGCTGCACCAATTTGCATTTCCACCAACAGTGTAGGAGGGTTCCCTTTTCTCCACATCCTCAGCAGCACTTGTTATTTCTTCTCTTTTGCATAGTGGCCATTTTAATTGGTGTGAGGTGATATCTCGTTGTGGTTTTGATTTGCATTTCCCTGATGTTAGTGATGTCAAGCAACTTTTCATGTGCCTGTTGGAGATCTTTATTTCTCCTTTGGAAAAAGTCTGTTCAAGTCCTTTGCCCATTTTCTAATTGGGTTGTTTGTTATGTTGGCGTTGAGTTGCATGAGTTCTTTATATTTTGGGTTTAGTCCTGTATTGGATAAATTTTTTATGAATATATTCTCCCATAGTGTAGCTTGGCTTTTCCTTCTGCTGATGGTGTCCTTTCTGTACAGAAGCTTTTTAGTTTGATGCAGTCCCACTTGTCATTTTTTTATTTTATTCCCTTTCCCTGAGGAGATGTGTCCAGAAAAAATTGCTTATGCTTATATTCAAATATTTTTGACTATGTTTTCTTTTAAGAAATTAATGGTCTCACATATTCTATTTAGTTCTTTAATCTCTTTTGAGTTTACTTTGTGTGTGGAGTTAGATGGTAGTCCAGTTTCATTCTCTTTCCTGTAGCTGTCCAGTTTTCCCAACAACAGTTATTAAAGAGACTGTCTTTTCTCCACTGTCTGTTCATGCCTCCTTAGTCTTGTATTAATTAACCATATATACATGGGTTTATATCTGGGCTCTTTATTCACTTCCGTTTTCTATAGGTCTGTTCTTGTGCCGTTACCATACTCTTTAGATTACTGTAGCTTAGTGGTATAGCTTGAAGGCAAGTGCATAATACCCCAGCTTTATTCCTCAGGATTGCTTTGGGCATTTGTGCTCTTGTGTGGTCTAGTTCAGCTGTAGTTCAGTGAAAAATGCTGTTGGTATTTTGATAGGGATTGCATTGAATCTGCCAATTGTTTTGGGCAATATGGCCATTTTGACAGTATTAGTTCTTCCTGTCCATGAACATGGGATAGATTTCCATTTATTTGTGTCTTCTTTAATTTCTCTCATGAGTGTATTATACTTTTCATAGTATAGGTCTTACACATCTTTGGCTAGGCTTATTTCTAGGTATGTTATTCTTTTGGATGCCAGTGTAAATGGAATTGTTTTCAAGATTTCTCTTTCTTCTGGGTTTTTGTTGGAATATAGAACACAATCAATCAATTTCTGTGTATTAATTTTGTATCATGTCACTTAGCTGAATCCATTTATTAGTTATTGTTTTCTGGTGGAGTCTTTAAGGTTTTCTATAGATAGTATCATATCACCTGAAAAACAGTGACATTTTTACTTCTCCCTTACCAATCTGGATGCCTTTTAACTTGTCTGATTTCCATGGCTAGCATTTCCAGTATAAAAGTGGTGAGAGTGGACCTTCATGTTTTGTTCCTGATCTTAGAAGGAAAGCTTTCAGCTTTTCCTCTTGAGTATGAGGTTAGCTGCGGGTTTGTCATTTGTGGCCTTCATTATGTTGAGGTACTTTCCTTTGATACTCATTTAATTGAGAGTTTTAATCATGAATGGATGTTGAATTTGGTCTAATGCTTTTTCACATGTATTGACATGATTACATGGTTTTCATCCTTTCTTTGTTTATGTGGTATATCACATTGATTGATTAATGAATATTGTACATTCTTTGCATCCTCAGAATAAATCCTACTTGGTTGTGATTGATGATCCTTGTGATGTATTTTTGAATTAGGTTAGCTACTATTTTGTTAAGAATAGTTGCATTTACATTCATCATGGATATTGGTCTATAACTTTCCTTTTCTCAAATTCTCCTTGCCTGGTGTTGTTATAAGAGTGATTTTGGCCTAATACAATGAGTTTTGGGAGAGTTTCCTATGGTTGTACGTTTTGGAATAAGAAGGATGGGTACTGGCTCATCTTTAAATGTTTCGTAGAATTCATCTGTGAAGCCAACTGGCCATTTCTTGTTTTGAGTTTTTGTTTTTATTACAGTCTTAAATGAGCATACTGCTCATCATTTCAGTGGAAACAGAGAAGGGTACTATGTATTTAAAAAATAATTTCATGTTATCCCAATATATCCAGTACTGATTAAAGAATCTGCCAGGAAAAATGGATATGATTTTATAAAACTATATAGTTAATTAAATAATATTTGATGTCTACCTAATGATTCAATTCCAAGCTCTAAATCATATAGATCTAGTTTAAATTATATATACTACCTGCTACATATAGAATGCTTTGGTGTGATCTAAGAATGCTACTGAGAATTCTATGCATCTGGATGTCCAGTGTCTGAACTCTTCCTAAACTTCACAAAGTAATGTCTTGTTTCTTCACTGAAAAAACTAACTCTCCTGCTTCTTTTCAAAACTTTTAGGAGACACTCAAAATTGAACTTTGGATCGCATAATGGTAAATAACTACTAATAAAGTGGGGTCATGGGCAAGGAAAACTGCACCAGTGTGACAGAGTTCATTCTCCTCGGATTAGCAGATGCCCCTGAGTTGAGAGTGTTCCTCTTCCTGGTGTTTCTTCTCACCTACGGACTCACAGTTTTGGGCAACCTGGGCATGATTGTACTGATTCAGGTCAGCTCTCGACTTCACACCCCCATGTACTTTTTCCTCAGCCACTTGTCCTTTGTGGATTTCTCTTACTCTACAGTCATCCTACCAAAGATGCTCACTAGTGTGTTAAATGAAGACAAAACCATTTCTTTGCTGGGACGCACTATGCAATTCTATTTGTTTTGCATGTGTGCAGTAACTGAGGTCTTCCTGCTGGCTGTGATGGCCTATGACCGCTTTGAGGCCATCTGTAACCCACTACTGTACATGGTCACCATGTCCCACCATCTCTGTGTTGGGCTGGTGTTTGGTTGTTACCTCTGTGGGACTGTGTGTTCTCTGATTCACTTGTGTTTAGCTCTTCCGATCTCATCCTATCGATCAAATGTGGTTAAAAACTTCTTTGGTGATCTACCCCCTCTGTTGTCTCTTGCTTGCTCTCATGTCACCATGAATGAGCTGGTGATATACATTGTGGTCACTTGCAATGAGGTGATTACCATTGTGATCATCTTCACCTCCTACTTGTTTATTCTCATCACCATCCTGAGGATGCGCTCTGCCCAGGGAAGGCGCAAAGCCTTCTCTACCTGTGCCTCTCACTTCACAGCCATTGCTGTCTTCCATGGTACAATCCTTTTTATGTATTGCCGGCCCAGTTCTGGCAACAGTATGGATACTGACAAAGTGGCCACTGTGTTCTACACTGTTGTGGTTCCCATGCTGAACCCCCTGATCTACAGCCTAAGGAACAAGGATGTGAAAGGAGCCGTTAAAGAACTGGTGAACTCCAAATTATTTTCCTAGAGAATATTCTTTTAGTAAGACTCGGGGTCCCAAAGAGAAGTCTGGTGCAGGGGTGAATTGGTAGGCTGGACTGTTGGAATGGAGAGAATAGCTGGGGGGTAGGCAATTATGAGTGATTCCTTTTGACTCATTTACCTTTGTGCCTTTTCAGTTGACAAGGGTACAATAAGATTGAGCATATTTGAAAATTTCAAGCCTTCTCAGCGTTTCTTCAATCTATAATGTCTAAGTGGATGTGAGTATGGACTCCTAAGATACACACATTTAGTCTGCTGCTAAAATGTTCATGGTTTAATGAAGACTTCTTGCGAATCATACTTTCAGTACCTACTATGGAAACTGATTCTTTTCAAAATTTAATTCCTCTAATTTAATAATGAAGACCACATCTTTGTCAAATGATTTACATATACAGTGTAAGTTTTCTACATTTGTATATATAAATATATATATATATATTTATTTATTTATCATTTTTCTCTTTTTAAAATCTTTTTGCTTGTTTCTTTGTTCCTTTATTGTTTCTTTGTTGCAGCTTCCAGTGGTTTTGGAAGCTCAGATACTATCTCATCTGAAAAATGGATATAATAATCATAGTAATTACATCACATAAAACTTAAGAAAGTTAAATTACATGTCATATGCGAAAAGCTAAAATAATCCCTGGCACGTATAGAATATCTGATTCTTTCTTTCTCACTTTCTCTCTACTCTTCCTCATAGTGTACTTATATATACATTATCTGTCTGTCATAAGTATATGTCATATATATGTGTATCCATACACATATACTTGCAATCAGTGAATAGCCATTATTATGAGTAGTATCATTATTGACTTAAATCACGTCTCACTTTTTTTTTTTGTCTTCAAACTAACTCTCCATTGTGGATAAAATACTGACACTTATAACTGGCTATGTAATCTACTTGTGGAAGGCAGAGACATCATCTCATTTTAAGGGTGTATGGTACAGCTGTGTTTTTTGTACCTTTGTAGTTACTGAATTCATTCACTCTGTCATGATGTCGTCCGCAGCTTTGCAGCCGTTTGTAACCTTCTGTTCTACACAGATATGGTGTCCCAGGAGCTCTCTGCCATGCTAATAGTTGTATCTAATGCATGTGGAGAAGCATGTACCTTGATACTCACATGCTCTGCTTTCCAGTTATCTTGTTGGGGCTCAACACAATCAATCACTTGTCTGACTTCTCCTCACTGATCTCTTTTTTTGCTCTGATCCCTTTCTTGTCCAGGTGCTTCTTTTCAGACCTGCCACCATTAGTGAGGTGATTATTGCTTTAATTTGTCAGTTTTATTTATAATCTGAACGAAGACTTACTCAAACCTAGAATATTGTGTACATGGTGAGGATTAATTTCTAATAATAATATTATTTATCTTATGTTTAAGAGAGACACAGGTTTCTCATTTTGTAATATAAATTTTTTCTGTCATCACTTTTGCTTGAATTACTTATATATCTTTGTTTTGTAATGTACTATTTGTATAAAACTCCAAGTTAGTTCAGAAAAGTATCAAGAGTAGAAATTCTAGCTGTTTTTGTGGAGGCAGAATGACAGACAACTTAATGACAACCTTAGTTTGTTCGTGAGATAATTTGCAATGTGTATGGGATTTTAAGCTTAAAATGATGAATTGAAATGAACCTTTACCAAGAATTAAGATATGTAAAGATAACCAAAAATATTTTATATCTTCACAAATGAACTGTCTTCCTTTGCACATTGTCACTTACTCACTGTGATCTTATATGGAATAATTGTGCAAAAGTAGCAGAGATGTTATATTGCCGTTGACTGTAATCAGTGATAAATAATCCATTTCAATAAGTAAGCCTTTAGGTTTTCCACCCGTCTTGCTAAAGGGTGATTACATTTGTGTGAAATTAAGGATAGAAACCTTCATTTTTATTTAGAAATGGAAATACATACTGTTTAAGTGCTCTGACCAATGTTTCAAAATTAATGAGAGATAGAAATGAAGACAATAAAGTGAGACTTCAACTACACAGCACTATACTTTATGTTGTAGCATTTGATATTTTTCCATTCTGTAATTTTAGACTTTATATTTTCTTTGGTAATTTCTATAGCTACTATGTAGAACATGACTTACATTAGTGTTATTCAATTTTTTAATTCATGTGTTTCTTGTATGAATTCATTTTAAAGTTCTTCAACTAACTTCAGAGGTTTAAAATGCAAAACAAAAACATGTCATTTTTAGTGCATCAGATAGCTATCTAATGTCCGTCATGGTTAATTTGAAATACATGGATCATTCGATTTTAGATTATTTTTATATATTTTGTATTATTTTTTATACTATCTTTTGTCCCTGAAATCACACTTAATTCCACTTACTCTCCAGAATTTATCTCTATTAATCATATAAGTCATAGAGTATGACTTTGGTATAAAAATGTATGTGATGTGGCCTTTTATGTTCTATGTTAGTAAAGCTCTGAGAAGTTTTGTCTGTACTGAATTGTTTTGACAACTCTCTTTACTGTAAGTCAATTCAGTAACTTAAATATATAACAGATTTTTGTAACATTTTCAGAAAGGAACTATAATCTACTAGAAATGCATCTCTAAATTATATTCATTGTGATGAATATTATTTTTCCTTTTTTCAACTAGTAAAATTATCCATGAATTAATATTTTTATATTAGATTAATACAGATTTTGCAATGCTCATATAAAAAATGGGAAAAGAATTGTGGAGTTTTTTTTGGTAATAGTGAGGTCACTGAATATTTTTCCAGCTTTATTGAAGTATAATTGACAAAAATCTTATATATTCAAGGTGTACAACATAATGATTTGATATATGTGAAATACAAACATTGTGAAATAATTACCAAAATCAAAGTAATAAACATATCCATCACCTTATGCTGTTAGTTTGTTGTTTGTGTGTGAGAACATTTAAGATTACTCTCTTAGCAAATTTCTAATATGCAATACAGTAGTATTAAATATAGTCACCATGCTGTACATTAGATCTCTAGATCTTACTTATCCTGCATGCCTGGAACTTTGTAGCCTTTGACCAACATCTGCCCATTGTGTTCACTCTCCAGCCTCTAGCAACCACCATTCTACTCTCTGCATGAGTTTGTTTATTTAGATTCCACACATAAATGAGATCATACAGAATTTGTCTGTCTACATTTGGTTTATTTTACTGAGTGTAATTTCCTCTAGGTTCACCCATGTTGTTGGAAATGGCAGGATTTTCTTCTTTGTAAAGGCTGAATCATGTTATATTAGATCACATTCTCTTTATCCATTCACCCATCAATGGATTTGTGTCATTTTCACATCTAAGGTATTGTGAATAATGCTACAATGATCACAGGCGTGCAGATATCTCTTTGAATACAGATTTGAAATCCAGTGGACACCCAGAAGTGATATTGCTGGCTTTTATGCTAGTTCTATTGTTAGTGTTTTGAGAAACTCCATTGTCTTTTCTGTAATGACAGTATCAACTTACATTCCAACAAACAGTGTCTTAGGATTCCTTTTTCTCCATGTTCTTTACAACACTTGATATCTTTGGTCTGTTTGATAAGAGCCATTCTAACAGGTTGGAGGTGATATCTCATTGTGGTTTTGATTTGCACTTCCATGATGATTACTGATGCTGGGAATTTTTTCATATGCCTGATGGTCATTTGTTTATCTTCTTTGGAGAAATATCTGTCTTGGGCCTTGCCTATTTTTTAATTAGGTAATGTTATTTTTACTTTTTTTTCTCTATATACTCTGGATATTAACCCTTTATCAACTATATGGCTTGCAAATATTTTCTCCCACTCCTTAGACTGTCTCTTCACTCAGTTGATTGTTTTTGATGTGTGGAAGCCTTTTGTTTTGGCACATATGCAAAGGAAGACCTAAAGTTTAGGATGGATAAATATTGAGAATGTGTGACAAACAAACCCCACTGTAAATAGATAATAATAGACAAATTTGAAGTTTATGGCACACTGAGGTAATCATACTATAATGAAAACTGAAGCCCAGCTTCACTCCCTGTACTTAAGGTCAAGCAAAAGAGTGAATCATTTTCAGGAAAAATGTCAATTACCTCAATCTCTAATGGTCTTCCAACATTATACCTTAAAAACATAGATGTCACATAAATATGCAAGAGAAAACGACTGTAAGAAAACAAAAACATTAGCAGACTCAGATTCATTTAATGGCTTAGGTGTGAGAAATATCAGACAGGTTGCCTAAAAACAACTATAATCCTACAGGTACTGGTGGAAAAGGTGACAATATGCATTAATTTAAGGGGAATTTTAACAAAGTCATGGGAACTAATTCTGAATAAGTAAACTTGTTAGAAATAATGATGAAAATAGAGAGATAAAGCATGTGTTCTTGGGCACGGCATTAGCCTCAACATAGTCAAGTAAAGAATTAGTGAACATAAAGATGGATCAGTAGAAAACACGCAAAATGACATACAAAGAGAAAAAATAGAGTGATGAAAACACGTGAAAATGTTTCAGCCATATTATTCAAAGTAACTGTATTTGGAATGAATATATTTGAATCTTATATTTAACTTCAGAAGTTAAAAAGAATGAAGTCAGGCAGAAGTTTGTGTAGAAATAATGGCTTAGAATTTCTTGAAATTGAAAATCACACACCAAACCGCAGATCCAAGAATCTCAGACAACACCAAACAGAATGAGCACACAGACGTGCCCCAGATGGAAAAATAAAAGTAAAAGAGTAAGGATTGAACGTGAGAGACATTAGATACAGAGGACTGCTTTTCCACCTCAGCACACTGAACACTGGGCACGAGGTGACAGCTGCTCGGGGGCATGACCGGTGTGCTCTCTGATGGGGAGCAGCATCCAAGGCCTCTACAAACTAGATGCAGCAATACCCTCTCCAGCTATGACAGTCAAAATAGTCCATGAATTAGCTGCTAAATGTCTCTGATATATGTGTACATGTGTGGGGACAAAGCCACCTGCCCTTCAGAATAACTGACATTAAATAAAAGTCAACATTAGAGCATATTTCTTGCCTGAAACTATGAAAGAAGAAACTGGAATGAAAAGTGCAAGTATTAATGAAGAAAAGTAAGAAAACTCTCACAGAATATGTATCATGAAATAGCTTTCAAAAAATTCCAGACAAGTGTCATTATTTTCCAAGTAATGAAAACTATGATGTTTTATGACAGCATACATATCAAAAGGAAAAGAAGGGACACAAACTCCACAATCCAGGCCGGTTTATTGCTAAACCTGAGAGGGACCTCTCTGTTCTGGCGAGCAGAACAAAGAAGGCATCTGTTACAGGCTATGCAGCTTTTTATGGCCAGGTTTTTTGGCAGGCTGTTGAGGGGAGTGGTCAGGGAAAAGATGGGCTTGTGGCTTGCTGACGTGTCCTCCAGAGAATGCGTGTAGCCTAAGTGAGGTGAAACTAGGTGTCTCTGAGATGATGGATGGGCTTATTCAAAAAGACAGTACTCCTTTCTGGGCTTTATCATTCCTGGCTCTAAAGGGGTATAGCAAGATGGGTCACCATTCTTTCCTTGGTTACTTCCTGCCGAGAGGGGGCAATGAGGGGGGTTTTCTGATATTTTGAGGCAAGAAGGCCATTTGGAGGTGTTCTCAAGTAGTTGTCTGGAAGATGGCCACCATTCAATCCTGTAATAATCTTTGGAATAGGTTAATTAAGCAGGGAAGGAAAAGAGGGAGGAGGATGATAAAGCCTAATGGGGCCAGGAGAGGTAGAAGCCAATAAAGAGGAAAGGGAAATGGGTTATTAGCAGAGCCTTCAAGAAGTTTGGAATCTTGCTCACCAAGGCGTTTTGCCCCATCCCTGATGAGGCCAGATTTGTTGGTGTAACAGCAGCATTGTTCTTGAAGTAGAGCACATATGCCACCCTGTGAAGCTGTCAGGAGATCAAGGTCTCTGTGGTTTTGGAGGATGATTGAAGCCAGGGAGTCCACTTGACCTTGTAAGCATCCCAGTTGGTTGGAAACCTCTTTGAGTCCTTCAGCGAGTTCTTTGGACAACATGGTGAACTCTGAAAGAGAGACTTCTAGGGCCCCTTGACCCCTCTCCCAGTGCCTGTGATTATTCCCAAGGTGGCCATTAAGGGGACTAGCTGTACTGCACATTGTGTCCTGACATGGGCTATGGGGGAGACGGGGACAGGTAGATCAGTTGTTGCTAAGGAAAGGGTGAGAGTGAGGAGGCCCAGAGTACAGACTGTCCAGTTGGTTGGCAAGCAAATATATGCCTTGTCTCTGCACACACAAAAGATGCCTGTTTCCAGGATAACAGGATAAGGTATCCCATAAGATCAAACTGAGATAAGAGGAGGAGGTCTGGGGGTGGTTTAGGAAGTAAATGTAGGACTGCCTCATATGCCTTATATAGAAGGAGGAGCTAAAAGCTGCAGCTGTCAAGGGGGAGAAGGGTGAGGCTGTTTGCAATATTGTAAGACTCTCTTGGCTAAAAGCAGAGAACTTTTGGTTTAGGAAGATTCTGCCATAAGGTATATCGAGATGTTTGTACTCTTGAGCTCCCTGTCAGGGAGTGTCTTTTAGGGGCTCTTTTCCTCGGTCTTGGCAATATCTAGATGTGCTTGTGTTTAGTCTGCCTTGGAAGGAAGTGTACCCAGACACCAGTAAGAGAGTTCCCAGATGGTAAGTATTGCAGCGATCAGAGGGTGGGAGAAGCTTAATGGTGGATTTGCAGAGGGAAGGATCTAAGGAGCTGACTGGGATATAGTGATCTTGTTGGGCTCGAGAGATGCACAAAGAGCAGGACTGGTGAGATGCAGTCCACTTTGGGAGGGACCAGTTATGGCCCACTGGGGATGTCGGTGAGACTTTAAAGCCTGTTTGATACCTTTTAGTGCCCCTGGAAGTCTGATGTCAGATCCTTCAGCTAGGGCTGTACCCCTGGGACTGGCAGTCTCAGTGGAATGTAGCACTGTAGAAGTGTTGACCCATGTTCCAAGGGGAGCAGAGGTGTCTGAGACTGTGATCTGGGAAAGGTGGAGACTGACCCAGCAGGGTGGTTGGATGGTTCCATTAAAGGTTTGGAGGATTTGAGCCATGCGGAAGAGTGTCTCACTGAGGTATTTAGGAAGGGTCTGTGTTGTGGTGTTAGGGGTTAAGAGGATGAGTAATATCGAGAAAGAAAGGATTGGAGCAGCAGGACACAGAAGGTAAAGGTGGTGATTTGCCTCAGGGAGAAATCTGAGAAGGTTCCCTGTATCCATAGGTCCTGGATTATTATATCTAAGGAGGTGAGAGCGAGTAATAGGAGAGTTCTTCTATGAGGTTGGTCAAGAAAGGGACAAAGGTATGAAGAGAGAGACTCATGCGATTGTTTAGCCATGTCTTTGGTCTCTTCAGCCACTGGAGAGAGCTTGGTGATCTTCGGGGATGTGGGTCTGGTTGGTGTGAACTGGAAAAGGGGAGCCTCTTTTAGAGAGGAAAAGTGGACCCAGGGGGAATGGCCTTTTCATTTGGCCGCTGTTGGGGTAGTCAGGATT
The DNA here is from genome assembly GCA_032199065.1 of Smutsia gigantea. NCBI lineage: Eukaryota > Metazoa > Chordata > Mammalia > Pholidota > Manidae > Smutsia > Smutsia gigantea. The sequence continues at coordinate 27,378 of JAVSCE010017872.1, forward strand.
ACTTGGAAGGGCCCCTGTCCATTTTGGTGCTAGCCCCTGGGAGGGGCTGAGGGGCTTCATACACACCCAGTCTCCAGGTTGTAGGGACAGAGGAGTGAGGGTGTACAGGTTGTCAGAGGGTTTTGGGAGGGTAGAGTCAGCATAGTTCCAGATGAGATGTCTAAGTGTATAAAGGATTTGAGAGAAGGTGATGTAAGTTGAGAAGGTAATAAGGGGCCTTCCATATAGAACCTCAAAGTGGCTGAGCATAAGAGGTTTGTGTGGGAGAGACCTGAGTTTAAAAAAGAATAAAGGTAGGAGCTCAGTCCAATCCAAATGACCCTGGAGGGAAAACTTGGTTAGGCTCTGTTTGAGAAGGTGATTAGCCTTCTCTACTTTACCAGAGGATTGGGGTCAGTATGGGGTGTGGAACTTCCAGGTTATACTTCTGGAAGAGGCCACCTGTTGGGTGATCTGTGAGGTGAATTTAGGTCCATCACCAGTTTGGAAAGAGGTTGGGATTCTGAAGTGGGGGATGATTTCAGTGAGTAGCATTGTGCTACTGTGGAAGATCTTTTTTTGATGTAGGAAAGGCCTCTACCCATCCGTAGAAGGTGTCAACCAGGACAAGGAGGCATCTTTGTTTCTTTACTGGAGGCATATGGGTGAAGTCTATTTGCCAGCCAGTGGCAGGGAGGGAATCCAGAACTGATGGGTAGGGAAGGGAGGAGGTCTGAGGTTGCTTTGAGGGTTGGTGGTTTGGCATATGGAGCATTGGGTGATAATCTTTTGTAGGGAGGTCCTAAGACCAGGAGATGTAGGTCTGTAGGAACCGGAGCTGAGGAAATGATCTGGCATGGCACTGGTCATGGAAAGATGAAAGGAATTTATGTTGTAAGGCTTCAGGAAGGATGAGTTTTCCATGGAAGAACCACCATAGTCCTTCCTGAAGTGTCCTCTGTTCTTTGAGCAGAGCTAATTCTTGGGGTGAATAGGAGGTTATAAGAGGGAACAGGAAGCAGGGAATGGAGAGAGGGTTGGCAGCTGCTTGTTTTGTGACTCTGTCAACTTTGTTATTTCTAAGAATGATATGTCTGAGATTTTTATCCTGTGAGTTGGGTTTTTGCTGGCCCTTGCAATGAATGACAGCAGCTCTATGGGATAAAATTGCTGCCTCTAGGAGATCTTGAATTAGGGTGCCATTTTGTATAGGGGTGTTTTTTGCTGTTAGGAATCATCTCTCATGCCAGATCAGGGCCTTTGAGTGCAGGATAATTTTATGCGTATTTGGGGTCTTATAGATGTTGATAGTTTTACCTTTTGCTAGAATAACAGCTCTGGAGAATGTCATAAGTGCTGCATGTTGTGATGTTGTTCCTGAAAGGAGGGTTGCTACTTTGAATAATTCTCAGGGAGGGAGGAGGATTGGCTATCATGATATCCCTCAATGACAGTGTACCCTGCCTGGGAGGTGATGGCCTTTGAAGGGCTTCCATCAGTGAACCAGGAAGGAGACCTTGGAATATGTCCTGAGGTTATGTGATGGAAGTGGGTGAGAGTGAAATAGAGGAGCTTGGTGCACTCATGCTGGGGGTTGGAGTCTAGGTATTTAGGTACTGGAGGGTGGCAGGGTTTGGGACAGAAGTGCTACAGAAGGTAACTGAGGTTTGTAGAAGCTGAGAGTGTAAGACCTGGACTCAGGCCGGGCAGAGAAGGGTTAGAGCTGGTGGCTGAGAAGGTCAGGGAGGTTGTATGAGGAGTGTACCTGTAGGGGCTGCTGGAGGGCCAATTTTTTGGCTTTGGGATTAAGGCGTGCAGCTGACGCTAGGACCTGTAATCAGAGAGGCCAGCCTTTTATCACAAGATTGAGTTGTTTGGACAAATAGGCAACAGACTGTAGGGAGTCCCCAACTGTTTTTGCAAATAGCCTTAATGCTTGTCCGTTTTTGCTGGTTAAGAATAGAAAGAAAGAGGGGAGACTTCTGGGAAGATGGTGGCGTGAGCAGGGCGGCAGAAATCTCCTCCCAACACTATATTTATCTACGAAAATACAGCAAATACAACTATTCCTAAAAGAGAGACCAGAATACAAAGGAAAGTGCACAGTGTGCAGTTACACCCGAGAGGACTTGGCATCCCAAGAGGCGGGTAAGATACGGAGCCGAGATCCCACGGGACCCCAGCACTCACCCATCCCCACGCGCCAGCAGGAGGAGAGGATTTGGAACCGGGAGGGAGTGGAAGAGCAGGCCGGCGAAATATCCAGCCCCGGTGCTCTGCGCCGGGAGCACTGACACACATCGCACGGTGCATCGGACATTGGAGAGGCAGAAGGTGCAGGTTTTGAGCCGGGAATGTGCCGGGTCTGTGCAGCCCGTGCCCCGGGACAAGAGAAAAGCGCACGTGGCTTGTAGCGGTCTTGGAGAGGCGGGGGGCCCAGTGAGGGAACACCATGGCCCGGCATGCTCAGCCCGGCGGTCTGGGAGTCCTGAGAAACTTCGGACCCCTTGGCTGGTGACTGAGAAAAGGGAGCAGCCACCCTAAAACTTTATACAGAGAACAACAGCCTCCCATTCGTTCCCTCCCCAGCCAGAGCTACAAAGGGTGGCACGGCCATGGCTGTGGAAGAGTGGAGCAACAGCGACACCTACAGCATGCTTACAGAATCCAATTTGGGTGGGCATTTTTTTCTGTTTTTTTTCTTTTTCCCTTTCTTTTTTCTTTCTTTTCTTTCGTTCTTTTTCTCTTTCCTTTCTCTACCTTCTTTCTTTGCTTGTTTGTTTGTTTTCTTGTTTTTTTTTCTCTTAAGTCTTAAAGAGCCCAGCTGACATACGTGGCACCTACCAGTGACCAATCCTACGAACATGAAAAGACAGAGGAATATGGTACAGACCAAGCTCACTCAGACCCAGACCACTCCTGAGATGGAACCTGAAGGGATGGAAATGCACAATCTTCCTGAAAAAGAATTCAGAATAAAAGTCATAACCATGTTGATGGATCTACAGAGAAATATGCAAGAGCTGAGGGAGGAAGTGAGGGAAGTCAGGAAAGACAATGCAGAAATGAGACAAGTCATTGACGGGCTTAGCAGCAGACTGGCGAGATGCAAGATACTGTTAACGCAACAGAAATCAGAGAACAGGAATACAGAGCAGCTGAGGCAGAGAGAGATAAAAGGATCTCTAGGAATGAAAGAATATTAAGAGAACTGTGTGACCAATCCAAAAGGAACAATATTCACATTATAGGAGTACCAGAGGAAGAAGAGAGAAAAAAAGGGATAGAAAGTGTCTTTGAAGATATAATTGCTAAAAACTTCCCCATGCTGGGGAAGGAAATAGTCTCGCAGTCCATGGAAGCCCACAGATCTCCTAACACAAGGGACCCCAGGAAGACAACACCAAGACACATAATAATTAAAATGACAAAGATCAAAGATAAGGACAGAGTATTAAAGGCAGCTAGAGAAAGAAAAAAGATCACCTTCAAAGAAAAACCCATCAGACTAACATCAGACTTCTCAACAGAAACCTTACAGGCGAGGAGAATGGCATGATATATTTAACGCAGTGAAACACAGGGGCCTCGAACCAAGAATACTGTATCCAGCACGATTATGATTTAAATATGACGGAGGGATTAAACAATTTCCAGACAAGCAAAAGCTGAGAGAATTTGCCTCCCATAAACCACCTCTACAGGACATCTTAAAGGAACTGCTCTTGAGGGAAGCACTCCTAAGGCTAAAAAGATGTCACCAGAGAAAATAAAATCATAGCAAAGAAAGCAGACCATCCAAATACTAACTAAAGGCAAAGAATAAAACACCTAGTATACAAAGAATGGTGGAGGAAGAATAAGAAGGGAAAGAAATAAAGAAACATCAGACTGTGTTTACAATAACTAAACAAGAAAGTTAAGTTAGATTGTTAGATAGTAAAGAAGCAACCTTTGAACCTTTGGTAGCCACGAATCTAAAGCCAGCAATGGCAATAAGTACATATCTATCGATAATCACCCTAAATGTAAATGGACTAAATGCACCAATCAAAAGACACAGAGTAATATGATAGATAAAAAAGCAAGACCCATCTATATGCTGCTTACAAGAGACTCACCTCAAACCCAAAGATACACACAGACTAAAAGTGAAGGGATGGAAAAAGATATTTCATGCAAACAACAAGGAGAAAAAAGCAGGTGTTGCAGTACTTGTATCAGACAAAATAGACTTGAAAATGAAGAAAGTAACAAGAGATAAAGAAGGACATTACATAATGATAAAGGGATCAATCCAACAAGAAGATATAACCATTATAAATATATATGCACCCAACACAGGAGCACCGGCATATGTGAGACAAATACTAACAGAATTAAAGGAGGAAATAGACAGCAATGCATTCATATTAGGAGACTTCAACACACCACTCACTGCAGAGGACAGATCAACCAGACAGAAAATAAGTAAAGACACAGAGGCACTGAACAACACACTAGAACAGATGGACCTAACAGACATCTACAGAACTCTACACCCAAAAGCAACAGGATACACATTCTTCTCAAGTGCACATGGAACATTTTCCAGAATAGACCACATACTAGGCCACAAAAAGAACCTCAGTAATTTCAAAAATATTGAAATCCTACCAACCAACTTCTCAGATCACCAAGGTATAAAACTAGAAATAAATTTTAGAAAGAAATCAAAAAGGCTCACAAATGCATGGAGACTTAACAACACTCTCCTAATTAATCAATGGGTTAACGACCAAATCAAAACAGAAATCAAAGAATATATAGAGACTAATGACAACAACAACACAAAGCCACAACTTCTGTGGGATGCAGCAAAGGCAGTTCTAAGAGGAAAGTATATTGCAATCCAGGCCTATTTAAAGAAGGAAGAACATTCCCAAATGAATAGTCTAAAGACACAATTACTGAAATTGGAAAAAGAAGAACAAATGAGGCCCAATGTCACCAGAAGGAGGGACATAATAAAGATTAGAGAAGAAATAAATAAAATTGAGAAGAATAAAACAATAGAAAAAAATCCATGAAACTAAGAGCTGGTTCTTTGAAAAAATAAACAAAATAGATAAACCCCTAGCCAGACTCATTAAGAGAAAAAGAGAATCTACACACATAAACACAATCAGAAATGAGAAAGGAAAAATCACGACGGACCCCACAGAAATACAAAGAATCATAAAAGAATATTATGAGAATCTATATGCTAACAAGCTGGAAAACATAGAAGAAATGGACAACTTCTTAGAAAAATACAACCTTCCAAGACTGACCAAGCAAGAAACAGAAAAACTAAACAGACCAATCACCAGCGACGAAATCGAATTGGTAATCAAAAAACTACCCAAGAACAAAACCCCCGGGCCTGATGGATTCACCTCTGAATTCTACCAGACATATAGAGAAGAAATAACACCGATTCTCCTTAAAGTTTTCCAAAAAATAGAAGAGGAGGGAATACTTCCAAACTCATTCTATGAAGCCAGCATCACTCTAATACCAAAACTGGGCAAAGACCTCACCAAAAAAGAAAATTACAGACCAATATCCCTGATGAACGTAGATGCAAAAATACTCAACAAAATATTAGCAAACCGAATTCAAAAATACATCAAGAGGATCATACACCATGATCAAGTGGGATTCATCCCAGGGATGCAAGGATGGTACAACATTCGAAAATCCATCAACATCATCCACCACATCAACAAAAAGAAGAACAAAAACCACATGATCATCTCCATAGATGCTGAAAAAGCATTTGACAAAATTCAGCATCCATTCCTGATTAAAACTCTCAACAAAATGGGTATAGACGGCAAGTACCTCAACATCATAAAGGCTATATATGACAAACCCACAGCTAACATCATACTTAACGGCGAGACGCTGAAAGCTTTTCATCTAAGATCGGGAACAAGACAGGGATGCCCACTCTCTCCACTGTTATTCAACATAGTACTGGAGGTCCTAGCCACAGCAATCAGACAAAACAAAGACATACAAGGCATCCAGATTGGTAAAGAAGAAGTCAAATTGTCACTATTTGCAGATGACATGATACTGTACATAAAAAACCCTAAAGACTCCATTCCAAAACTACTAGAACTAATATCTGAATTCAGCAAAGTTGCAGGATACAAAATTAACACACAGAAATCTGTTGCTTTCCTATACACTAATGATGAACTAACAGAAAGAGAAATCAGAAAAACAATTCCATTCACAATTGCATCAAAAAGAATAAAATACCTAGGAATAAACCTAACGAAGGAAGTGAAAGACCTGTACTCTGAAAACTACAAGACACTCCTAAGAGAAATTAAAGAGGACACTAACAAATGGAAATGCATCCCATGCTCTTGGCTAGGAAGAATAAATATTGTCAAAATGGCTATACTACCTAAAGCAATCTACAGATTCAATGCAATCCCTATCAAACTACCAACAGCTTTCTTCAATGAACTGGAACAAATAATTCTAAAATTCATATGGAACCACAAAAGACCCCGAATAGCCAAAGCAATCCTGAGAAGGAGGAATAAAACAGGGGGAATTACACTCCCTGACTTCAAGCTCTACTACAAAGCCACAGTAATCAAGACAATTTGGTATTGGCACAAAAACAGACCCACAGACCAGTGGAACAGAATAGAAAATCCAAACATTAACCCAAACATATACAGTCAATTAATATTTGATAAAAGTGCCTTGGATATACAATGGGGAGATGACAGCCTCTTCAGCAGCTGGTGTTGGAAAAACTGGACAGCTACATGTAAGAGAATGAAACTGGACTACTGTCTAGCCCCATACACAAAGGTAAACTCAAGGTGGATCAAAGACCTGAATGTAAGTCATGAAACCATAAAACTCTTAGAAAAAAACATAGGCAAAAATCTCTTGGACATAAACATGAGCAACTTCTTCATGAACATATCTCCCCGGGCAAGGGAAACAAAAGCAAAAATGAACAAGTGGGACTATATCAAGCTGAAAAGCTTCTGTACAGCAAAGGACACCATCAGTAGAACAAAAAGACATCCTACAGTATGGGAGAATATATTCATAAAAAACGTATCTGATAAAGGGTTGACATCCAAAATATATAAAGAACTCATGCACCTTAACAAACAGAAAGCAAATAATCCAATTAAGAAATGGGCAGAGGACATGAATAGACACTTCTCCAAAGAAGAAATTCAGATGGCCAACAGGCACATGAAAAGATGCTCCACATCGCTAATCATCAGAGAAATGCAGATTAAAACCACAATGAGATATCACCTCACACCAGTGAGGATGGCCAACATCCAAAACACAAACAACAACAAATGTTGGCGAGGATGTGGAGAAAAGGGAACCCTCCTACACTGCTGGTGGGACTGCAAATTAGTTCAACCATTGTGGAAAGCAGTATGGAGGTTCCTCAAAAAACTCAAAATAGAAATACCATTTGACCCAGGAATTCCACTCCTAGGAATTTACCCTAAGAATGCAGCAGCCCAATTTGAAAAGGACAGATGCACCCCTATGTTTATTGCAGCACTATTTACAATAGCCAAGAAATGGAAGCAACCTAAGTTTCCATCAGTAGATGAATGGATAAAGAAGAGGTGGTACATATACACAATGGAATATTATTCAGCCATAAGAAGAAAACAAATCCTACCATTTGCAACAACATGGATGGAGCTAGAGGGTATTATGCTCAGTGAAATAAGCCAAGCCAAAAAAGACAAGTATCAAATGATTTCACTCATATGTGGAGTATAAGAACAATGAAAAAAACTGAAGGAACAAAACAGCAGCAGACTCACAGAACCCAAGAACGGACTAATAGTTACCAAAGGGAAAGGGACTGGGGAAAATGGGCGGGAAGGGAGGGATAAGAGGGAAAAAGGGGCATTACGATTAGCAGATGTAATGTTGGTGGGGCACGGGGAGGGCAGTACAACTCAGAGAAGACAAGTAGTGATTCTATAGCATCTCACTACGCTGATGGACAGTGACTGTAATGGGGTTGGTGGGGGTGACCTGATGAAGGGGTAGTTTAATAACCGTAATATTGCACATGTAATTGTAGATTAATGATAATAAAATAAAGTATATTTTAAAAAAAAAGAAAGAAATACTCATACCTTTCTGGCTTGTTGTGATTTGGGAGTTATGTGTAATTGCTGATGTCCCCTTAGGTTTGGGGTACCACAAGGCCATGCATTTGCATTTTTCCAAATTGGTCTGTAATTGAGAAAACAATTGACTATTGAAATGTTTGAGGACTTTATTGCCCAGTTACTGTTTTTTACTTAGTTGTTCACAACCAAATCGTTTCTGGAAGTTTCTTTCTTTTTCTCTCTCTCCCTTTATTTTTTTTTTTAAGACATGAAGAACAGCTGAGGCCTTTTGTGTTACATGCATGCTTGAGGAGCTCAGATGATGAAGTAAGATTCCTACAAACATGTGCTCGGGTTCTGGTGTTTTGTCTTCTCCCCTCAAAGGATGTCCAGTCTCTCAGCTTACGTATAATGCTTGCAGAAATTCTCACGACAAAAGGTAGACTTCTATAAGCAATTGACATTATTGATGTGATGGTATTGTGCAAATGAATATGATACATACTAATGTGATTACACTTTATATGACACCTATGTGGGCCTTGTATACTGTGGGACATGTGGGAGTTAAAATATTTCCCACATTTTAAGTCTAAATGTCACTCAAAGAGGGCATCAGTTTGTCTACACATGATCAGCAGACTTTTTATATGAAATAACTGCCAAATGCATAATTGCTGAAATTCTGTTGTTTATTTTGACACAGGATAACCAGTCCTTCTGCTCTTCACAGGAAAGTATTCATTTGGGGTAGCTTTGAGTTATCCAGGCCAATAATATATACATTAATGAAAGAATAACTATATTCAAACTCCAATGTGCATTAATTTAATATACCTTTGCTACAAGATTCACTGATAATGCCTCCATGTAATTTTGTGACCTTGGAAGAAATAAAAAAGGAACTGCACTGCAATATGATATGCTTACTAGAAAACAGTATATCCAGGGAAATTCTTATTAGCCAGGGTAAGAAAAATGGAAGAAAATATGATCTAAGGGAAATTTTTCTAGCTCAGAATCTCAAATAACATTGCATTTAAGAAGCCTTGATTGGATATCTCATTTATTATCTGCGATTTAGCCAGCTGTGCCCATGAGCTGATACAAACAACCACAGAGAAAAGGGAAACTTTTTAGCCTAAAACAGTGGGATGAGTTTGTAGTAATGTCATTGACTTTTTAACAACTTCCTCTCTGATCTCTGCTTTCACCAGTTGGGAGAATATTGACTGTCATCTTTCTGGCAGATAAAACATATTAAGCCTTATAAAAGAAAAAAACCAGTGGCCTTAATTTTGATAGCTTTGTTGGCAAGGTGGGTTCCCAGTGACTTTCATTATTACTTTGTATTTCACTTATTTGTTCCAGCAGCCACTTGACGACTGTAGTCACTGTTGGTAGCGTACCCAGAGGGATAGGCAGCTCTGTGTGTGTGTGTGTGTGTGTGAGAGAGAGAGAGAGAGAGAGAGAGAGAGAGAGAGAGAGAGAGAGAGAGAGATAGAGAGAGAGAATTTTTGAATATTTGAATTGTTTATATTTTCCCATTTGGGTAATTTAAAAATGCTTCCCAAATGTAATTTCAATTATATAAAACCATTCCTCTAATGGAGAATACCTTTCTCCGTGGTGCTTTCTTTTCCTTCCCGCAGTCTTGAAGCCAGTAGTGGAGTTACTCAGTAATCCAGATTACATCAACCAGATGCTGCTTGCTCAGCTTGAACACAGAGAACAGATGAATGAGCATCACAAGCGAGCCTACACTTATGCTCCTTCTTATGAAGAGTTCATCAAGCTTATTAACAGCAACTCTGACGTTGAGTTCTTGAAGCAGCTAAGGTATTTGGTGTTCAGTTATAGCACGATAATAGCTACTAATTATCATCCTCTGTCTAACTAAAAGAAATAATGAGGTTGTCAGGGAAGCGGCCATAAAGGAAGTCCATACATCTTACCATTCAGTGACAACTAAATTTACCAGGCTTCTCCTTCAGCAGTGGAGTTAGTTTTTTCAAAGTGTGGTGTTTTTCAAATAATTAGGTTATAATAGGTTGAAAGGTGTTCAATTGTTACAGGTCCCTGCTTAGCTGCTAAGATGCTTACCTTAAGAAAACATTGGAAGGAGGTGATGTGTTTTTAAAATTACATTGTAGTGCATCGTGTTGATTTTCATTTTTCTTAGAAATGCAGAGAGGCCTGGGTTTGGGGATAAGAGCTTCTTGACTAACTGTCTTGAGAAAACCCATTTGAAATATATCTCAGGAGTCTCTTTTATAAAAGGGGGAGTTCAATCTCTCTTCTCCTACTTGAGATATTTTAGGGCTGAGTGTGTTTTTATGTATTTTTTTTTCTTTTCACAGTATATGCATATACAGGATGATTTTCTACTATTGTGTAGTTTGGGCTTTTCTAAGCTTCTGTTTCTCTTGTTATCCTTCTGTTTTTGTGTCCCCAAATGATAATGCATGGAGGAAGAAAGGAAATTGTGTTATGTCAGTTTTGTTTTTAATAAGTAATTTGGGTAAATCACTGGAAAAGTAAAAAATTTCAATTTGGCTGAAATTGGGTCTTCAAACTCTTTTGAGTTCAAATTTTTTTGACTTGTCACATTTGTCTCTGAACCAGGGCCAACATTAAGGTGAGTTATGCTGCTTAATTTTCTAATCAGAATAATACACCGTGTATGAGGTATATACTGTGGATGGCTCTGTGTTCTTGTACACTGCCACATGTTAATCTAGGTCCTGTAAATGTATAGCGATGGGTCAATTGCATGGATTTTGTTTACAAGTAATGTAATTCTTAGGAGATATAATCAGTGGAGATTTTATTTATGCCTCTCTTTCCATGCATTATCTTGAATAAGCTAATGGCACTCATTCATTATAGACTTGTGATTATTTATGTCTGAATCTAGAAATTTCTTTCTGAAAATTGTGACGCGTGAGCTGATAGAGAACCCAAAGGTCTCTATTCTGGGTTTGTTATCTGAAGCTTACAGGTTACACCCACTCAAGGGTCATCCTTACCGTGGCTTCCTTTGATTCCTTATAAAGTGTCATTCCATTGAAAGTAAAAGAACTCACAATGACAGGGCACCCTTATTGCCTCCTCTTTCCCTTAAAAGTCTCAGCGCTTGCACACACACACACACCCAAGTGCTGGTTTAAAGTATTCAAACCTATGCTCTAATATTCCTCTACCTGGTGCTTTTATACCCATTGTTCCCAGATGTGTTATGTGTGATGTGATAAAGGTAACATGATGGTCACCCTCTGAGGAATTGCAATTTCCTCCTAGGACATGATTTATGAGCAGATGGTAGCTCATGTTGATAAATCATGGATACATTGAATGTCTAAGTATTTTCCCCCTTTAACAGCCTTTTCACAATCAGGTCAGACATGGACCTTGGCAACTCCAAGGGAGTTTAAGCTAACAATCTAGAATCAGTAATGGCAGATACTGAAGTGAATCAGTACCCATTCTACTTCCAGGCTCACAGAGGAGTGTTCTGTGTATCAAACAAAAGATTCCAGCACTGCATACATGATGACTTAGATGCTGGTGTAACAAAAAGGTGCCAGAAGACTTTTGTCAGAACTAATTATTTTGAATGATCAACCTTTGGTACTGCAGCACCATCTGTCACGTTGTTTGTGAGCACAGTTCCTGCATTGCAAGATGTATGAATCTGGGTTAGAATTAATGATTTATCTTCAAAATGTACTAGCCAAAAGTTCAGGACTATTTGAAATGCTATGAATATTTCAATGTTGGCAGTCCATTCTCTAGTAGGTAAAGAAGTAGCTCGGCAAGAATTGCCCTCTGAAAAACAAAAGCATGGAATCTGTTGCCCAGGGATGATTGGACAACGTGTCACAGCAAGAGCATCATGGAGTCCTTTCACCTGAGTGACCAAAGTGACACTAGATGTTCTGATTGCACATTGTCATTTTTGCCTTTAATACATGATGAAACAAAAACAGGATGAGCACTTAAATCCTTCTGTGAGATCATTTCTTGATCTCATAGGGCAGCATCACAGGATAGCACAGCTGAGAGTCCTAGGAAGCAGGTGCTCTGAGCACTGAGAGACTTTGGACACAGTAGAAATGCTGAACTTAAGAATAGGTTTTTCAGAAATTGAGGCAGAGTTCACATACCATAAAAGTCACCATTTTATAGTGTGCCATTCTGTATTTTCCAAATAGTCAAAGACCATGCAACCATTACCCTTAATTCCAGAATATTTTCATGACCCCAAAAAGAATCCCTGTATGCATTCACATTCTTCTTCCCAGGCCCAGGCAGTCATCAATCTACTCTGTCTCTATGGATTTGCCACATTCTGGACATTTCATATAAGTGGAATTATGCAACATGCAGCCTTTTGTTTCGAGCTTCTTTCACTCAGCATCATGTTTTCATGATTCATCCACGTTGTAGCGTGTGTCAGTACTTCATTCCTTTTTCTGGCTGAATACTATCCCATTGTATGAACATACCACATTTTATTTATCTATTTGTCAGTTGATGGCCAGTTTGGGTTTGCTGCAACTTTAAAGAATGTCTTTTGAGTGATCATTAAGCATCTTCAGTAGTGTTATCAGTGACTGTCAATAAATAAAAGTAAAATAAAATATTGCATATTCCTAACCTCTTCCTACCGTCACCTTCCCAACAATATACCTGCGGCCAACATGGAGTGATGGAGCGCAGACACCAGCAAGGGGCATTCCTTTTGGGTGTCATTCCAATTCCATATATTATGTCTCTTTTTGTTAGGCCTTGATAGGCTTACTATTAGGCTCTGTGTTTCCAACCAAGTGGGCAGTGTTGTGGCGAGGAGTCACAAAGGTACTTTGTTGATTGAAAATCCGACTCTTAAGGTGCCTCCTCCATTAGAAACAGGAAGAATACATTTTCAGAATTAATGAAGTAGGGGTAATGACTGAGTCCATCCGGAGTGACCTGTTCGTCTGACCTCCGTCTCTTTATAAGCTTTCAGTTCCTCATGTAAATCTTGGGAAATATGTTGATAGCTTCCCCTAGAAGGGCTGCAAAATTCTCTTGTAATGAGGGTAAACTTCTTGAAAGAGTTGTATGCAGTCGGCAACATCAGCTATGGGATCATGGTAATCCTGGAGAACTTATAGTCCCCTCAGCAAGCTTGGCAAAGAAGCTTGGGAGAAAATACTGGGAAGGGCATTTTTCCCAATGATGGGTAAGCACTTCCAGAGATCCTCTCTGAATACTCTTGTACATACTGCCTTATCCTGAGGCGTCTTCCCCTGGACCTGTGACTATGACTCAGTTCCTGGGCTTTTCCAAGTGAGAGAGTGCCAGGCAGTTCTGTTTGAACAGCTGCCCCTGTTCACTGTACCCCAGGATAACCTGAGGGCCAGGCTCTTTCCTGCTTCTTGATAGCTTGAACTAGAAAGCCTTCCAGGAACAACTCTGCAATGGCAGAGATTGATCTTTTTGCCCAAAAAGGTAGGTGATGTTGCATAAGTTATCTGGTTACTTTGCTACTTATTTATCTGATAGAAAAATTGCTCTCTATTCAAGGGTCAGGTCTGCTGACTGTTACTGAAAGGCGAAATTGCTTTTTATCAGACTCCTGTATGAAGTCTATATTGATGAGGCTTATCAGCTGCCCAGCAGTAATGGAGTTTCTTTCTTCAAAGACTGAACTATTCTGTTGTTTTTTGGGTATAGTTACAGTACTCTGCTGTCTGATTTGATTAGCCTTTTAGGTCACTATCTTCACATTGCTCTCAATACAATTTTGGGATAGGCTGCCTAAGGCAGGGAATGTACCTTATTTAGACTAAGCAGTTGATGAAACCATCCCTTTTATTTCATGCATGTTTGGGAGAAAGGTACATATTTTCTAAAGGGAACAGCCATCCTACTCTGCTAGGCTGGAATGCATTAAACACTGCCAACTAACCAAAAATCCCTTGAAGGTGGTATTTGTAGTTCTTCAGTGGATTTTCTCTGAGTCAGCATGAGATGCTTTCACAGTAGAATTAAAGAGCTGGAACACTTCCTTCGAGAATAATAAATTAGTGGTTTCGAACCCTGGCTGATAGCAGAATCACCCGGGCTTTACAAAAACAATTCCTGTTGGCTATCCCACTGTCCTTTGTAACTACATCCTTTCTCTGCTTTTCTGGCACCCAGAATGTCAAAGCAAGGATGTGGCGGCTGGGCTGGTACAATACTTTGAATTTTCTAGGGTCTTTTAGTAAAAGCAGTGATCAACTCTGCTAACACAACAGAAGCCAACAATCTTAGTGTCATGGTGATGCAGTTTACACAGGGCAGCTGCCCCGGCTCCCCACTGCCAGTGTGGGTGGTGGGAGGGCAACCGTAGTTGAGGAGGGCCAACCAAGGTACAGAGCTAAGGCACATCCATTAGTGAAACCCGACCATTACAAGCATACTAGAGAAAGAACTGTGTGTTCCTTTATTCTGAAGAGAGAGCAGGAGTTAAGTTAACATTAAACAAGGGGGAAAGGAAAGGCTCTGACCTTACAGAACCTCTTGTGAGGAGCAGGCAGGCTGTGGCCCAGGAATGTGCCCAGTGCCACTTATGTTGTGTAATTCTTCAGTGCATTCGTCAGAAGTGCTCTATGAAAATGATCTGCTCCTCCATGGAAAATCCAGTTGCCGAGGCTGTACCCACAGGAGCGTTTATATGACTGGACTGGAGCGGAACCTGGGCAACAGCACTTTTTGAAAACTCTCCACGTGATTGTAACATGCAACTGGTATTGAGCATCTCTTTGGAATGGAATATTCTTCCACCTGCTACCAATCTGAAGTTGGGCTGGATGTCATGTCATAATTGAGTATATTTGAATTATTTGAAAACCACTTATCACTGCTCGAGATGTGTAGTAACTCCACTGAGACTATTCATTGACCAGGACCTCTCATTCTTCCACCACATTTATTGTAATGAATAAAGGGCATTTTACCACTGACCTTCTAGAGAGATGTGTTCACCTCATGGTTTCTCAGCCTTTGCAGAACTGACATTTTGGCCTAGATAATTCTTGTGGAGCTGTTCTGTTTATTGTAGGCCATCAGCAGCATCTCCAGCCGCTACCCATGGATGTCAACAGTGCCCTCACAGTTGTGACAACCAAAAATGCCTTCAGACATTGCCAAATGTCCCCTGGGGAACAAAACTTACCCGGATTAAGAGAGACTGAGTCAACTGAAAAGATTGGAGATACTTAGATTTGTTGAATTAGATTCAACTGAAAAATTACAGAGAACCAAAGAGAATACAGAATGCAGAAGTAATGATGACTTACCAACATACAGGGTTTCTTTTTTCCTTCTTACATAAAGGAAGTCAGGAGCAGGCAGTCCAGGACTGGTATGGGGCCCCACCCTCCTCAGGGACCCAGGCCCCTTCTAGCTACTGTTCTGCCATCCAGAGTCCTCATGGTTCACCGTGTATTCTAGAATGCCATTTGTTATATCCTAATTCTAGGAAGCAGAATGAAGGCAAGGAAAGGTGATGGCAAAGGTTGTGCACTGGCTGTCTTTTAAAGGAAATTTCTCGAAGCTGCTACATGACACTTCTGCTTGTATTTTGTTGGGCAGAACAACTGAGATGTAATAAGATAGTCTTATTCTGGGAAGCTTTAGGCTCAGTTAAAAATGGAGGATTCTATTACTAAGAGAAACAGCCATTTGTACCTCAGTACCACGTGTTATAGTGAGGCAGGATAGTGAGGCTTCCCACTCAAGCCCTGGGAAAATACTGCTGTCCTGGCCTAGACATTTGCCAAGGTTAAAGAGATGCCAAGCAAATGCTTAAGAAGGGGAAAACTTTGTTTTTAAGTTACCATTTGTTGAATCTCTATGTGTATTAAGCACAGTGTCATCTGATGATTGTAACAACTATGTGAATTAGGTACTATCGTTCTTGTATCATTGAAAGCTGTGGATCACATACTAATAAGTAACAGAGCTGAGATTTGAACTTAGGTGACTTGCTAACCATGTAAGCAGAAAATAGCAGTGACACATGGCCCCTGCCTGTGCACTTTCTTATAAGAGTGGAGATAACTCTCTAATGTCTGAGTCTTTGCAGATCCTAGTCCTTGCATAGAGGACAATACTGTCAGAAGTACCATTGTCCATTACTAAGGTGGTGATAGACTGCCAGAGAAACAAGGAGTAATAAAGAAAAGCAGAGCAGCCTGTCACTGTCATAATTTAATTTACCACTGGCCCAATCTTTATTAGATTTTTCAGTTCTAGATTTGTTTATTTCTGATCCCTCATTGAAAGAGTGACCTGGAGGATCTTAAAATAGTAAAGAGGAAATTCTAGTAATGAATGAAAGGTTTAAAATTAAAAAGACTAAGAATTAGTAGCTTGGAGAAGAGAAGGGACCCTTTCATGTAGCACCAATTAAGGTTGACGTGGTGGTTTGTTCTGCTAGGAGAAAGCGAGAGGCAGTGGGCATAGTGAGTGGGTTAACTGAAGACACCATAACGGATATGGAGTGGGTTACTGAGTTTGCTAAATATTTTTTCTTCATGTAGTAAGGGGATGGATTTTCATCTCTAAATTACTTTAGGTGCATTTGCACATGAAAGTAATATAGTAAAGTATTAAAATTCTTAAAATTGCCTGCTTCTTTATAGAAGAATTTAAAATTGTTCAGTGTTTCTGAAAATGCATTGTGAATCATGATCAGTAAAATAGGATTATGTAATAGAGGGACATGAAAAAAGAACTCGAGCCTACCGTAAGACAAAGTAAGGTACCATGTCAGAAGTCAGTAAGCACATATAAACTGCTCAGGAAGGTTAGTGTGGGTGGGCAAGGAGTTGCAAAACTATGAGTGTAAAATAGAGAACCTGGCAAATTTTTATGAAAAGAATAAATGAATATAAATTTAGTTTAAAAAGCATTAAAATGTGACGCTGCCAATGAAAAAAAGTTCTAAAAGACCTTTCAGTTTTATGAAAAATCAATGTACATTGACTTCAGAATATAATTGCCCTGATGGTGTCTGAGAAATAGCAGAAGGCACAGAAGTGGGGTTGAACATACCAGAGAACACACACATTATTTCAACTTAGGCAGAAAGATAATTAAATATTGACAGCAATAGAAAATTAGATAAAAGAAGGGCATATTTTGGTATAAAGAAGTTTCTGATCTCTCTGAAATTAAAGAATTCATGATAAGGGTGCTTATAATTCGGGGCAATACTCATACTGTGGATAGTGTATCTGCTTCATGAGTGACAGTTAGGACCATGAATCAGTTCACATAAAACACTTAGCTCAGGATCTGCATATGTCTGACTGATAGCTGCTACTTCATTACCGTTGTTATAATCATTAGTCCTAGGATTGCAAATGGATTCCATTTCGTTGTGAATGTAGATCAATTACTAGTGGTCCACTGGAATGCGGTGTCCCATTTTGGGGTCTGAGGAGGCCAAATACATAGCAATGTTCCTTTCTCCATGCTGAGGTCTGAGCTAACTTACGGCCGAGGAATAAGGAAAATGAAGACCAAAATGTCACCCTTATTACTGATAGATCGTGGAGCACATGTTTAATATATGTAAGCAGTGCATTGTCTAAAGAACAGGGTCTCAGAACGGGACATTCTTTCCCAGCCAGAATGCTGGACCAAGAAGCACGCTTGTCCCTACTCCACTCTCCCGGCCCCATCTCCATGGCAGGTGTTGGGGCCACTTGCTGGCTGGCCCTGGAGGCAGAGAACACATGCTCTTAAGAGGAAGAACAGAAGGGCCGTGCTTCACATGCCCAGTTCCTCCTCCTCTGTGGTCAGACTTCTTTAGGGAGGAGATGAGAGGGGGGAGGGGTGGAGAGAGGCCGGGGATGGAGCTCCTTATACTGAGAATGAAAATTCAAGTGTTGGAGGATGAGGGGACAGGTAAAGCTTTTTTTTTTTCTTTAAAAACACTGGTGCTGAGTTTCTACTCAACAGGAAAGAACTTTATGATTCACAAGGTCTATTAAGGGAGTAGTGGTAAACAATGGTAGAAGTGGGGTGCTGGCAATTTTTAAAAGCTGTGTTGTGGTGGGGAGGGTGAGAAACCTTGACTTGTAGCATTTGCCTATTTCTGTGGTATTAATACTCCACAATGGCCAGTATAAGGCCACCAACTGACATCCCCAAATGTGGAGTGGGGACAAGATTTACAGTAGTCCACCACTTTATATAGGTAGTATTTCTACCATGCTGATGCAATAGATGTAAATAACCTTGAATACAGATGCTAGTAAGGTGAATAAAATTATTTGGGAATGGTGAGTTTTAAGTAATTCTACCTTAAAAATAATTTAATCATAAGTTTGTGTAATTTAATTTGAATAATGGCAGGTTTAATTCCTGAAACTGTAATGGGCAGCTTTCATGAGCAGGCACAAGCCTCGCAAGCTGGCTGCAGCTGGGCGCTGAGTAGTGGTCACACGGGCTCTGTCATTTGGTGCCCCTGCGATAGACAGACATGCAGCTCTTCTAGAGGTGGATGAGGGTAAACAACGCAAGAAGTTGAGCATCGAAAGTAGACGTGGCCACGAACGTGGGCTCAGGAGTCAGACCTACCTGGGTTTCCCAGACCTGACTTGCCTTTTGGTTTTGCTGCATGACCCGGGGCAAGTCATTTAAACTCCGAGCCCAGTGTTAGCTGTGAAACAGAGAAAATCCTTCCTATATAATAGAGTTGTTGTAAGTAAAGGAGAGAATGCATGTTACGTATTAGCACAGTTCTCAGGGCACAGTAGGCTTCCAATGAGAGCTGACGTAACAGTGGTCAGGAGAGGGTACCAAATTCTCAGATCCTGACTTGAGTAGGAGTAATGGGTGAGATGAGGCAACACATTATCCTCTTTCAGAAGAACTTCGCTCAAAATGTGTAAGAACGTCATCAGGACATTTCAATATAGAACATAAAACTGGGCAACTAAAGATGTTCAGTAAGCAGTCTGAGTGAAAATGTTTTGAGGGAGAGAACTGAGACTAAGCGTAGAGCAAAGGTGCCCTACATAGGTCTATAAACACTTTATGGTGATGTTAATAGCCTACATAAAAATTTGAGGAACACTAGAAGAACTAGAGAAAGGTAGAGAAAAAATATGGCTTTGAGGTTAACTGAAGGGCACCAGCTCGCCAGTGGTAACAAAGCTTTGGTTGCCTCTGGTGTGTAATTTCTGTAGGCGCTGGAAGCTACAAAATACATGGTAACGTAGTTATTTTAGGGAGATTAAAAGATAGAAACAAGATTAAGAGAACGGAATTCACTTACAGCAAACAGATAAAAAATGTTAATACTTGGTATATATGTTTCCAGATTATTTTTTGTATGCAAACCATGAATCGTGTGAGTGTGTTTACATAAGTTCAGGATACCCCACACTGCTCTAGTCCAGAGCTTTCTAACTGGTGTGACTCAAAGACAGCGTAGAAATGTGCGGAGATGGTTTCCCCAGCCCTTGAGGTGGCTGGGCAGGGCCTGGATGTCTGGTTACCCCAGGGTTCTGTTCAGATATTATCATTTGCTACATGTGGAGTGGATGGGGAAAAAGCTAGGAAGCATGCCTTAGCACTTCTGTGAAATCAACGGCCTTGTGCACACTAGAAAAGTGGGAAACAGGTTTAAGAGCCTGGTGGAAACTCTTCCTCTGAGTCCTACCTGGAAAGATTTCCCCTGTTGGTGCTGCAGATCCTGGTATTTCTGCTTGATGCCATTAAACATGCCTCATGAAAAGATGGCTCAGGACCTTGTTATTATCCTCAGTAGTACTCAAAAACTAAAATGAGATGCTTTTCCTTGTTCATAATATTGGGAAAGATTAAAATCTTGATGATACTATTGTTGGCAAGGGTATAGGAAAACATAATCTTATATCCTGCTGATAGTATAAATCATTACCTTTCTGTAACACAATTTAATAATGTGAAAAACAGGTAACAAAATGTGCATTCTTTTTGACATAGTTATTATTCATAATAACTTATTGTAAGGGAAGTATCATGAATGTGTGGAAAGATTTCTCCAAAAATGTTTCTTGCAGTTTTACTAAAAATAGAGAAAAGATTGAGGTAACCAAAATGCCTAACAATAAGAGTTTGGTTAAAAAAATGTTTGGCACATCTATGCAGTGGATTGTCATGTAGCAATGGGGTTGCATCAGAATATTTAACAATAAATAATAATAATTAATATAGATAGTAACTATAGCTTGATAAATTAAAAAGGCTGTAAGGCAGAATTTGTAGCATAAATCCATTCTTACAAAACAGCTACAAAATTATGTTTCTGTGAAAAAAGCTTATAAAGATAAACCAAGTGTTAATCATTGTCAACTTTGAATGTTGTGATTTGTGTATTTTCCTGTTTTCTTCAGTGAACATATGTTACTTTAGAGAAACCAAAAACTGGCTCAGACTGAGAAAGATTTTGTCAGGCCATTCATCAGGCTGGGATAACAGACACTAAACCCAGTTACAAAGTTAACAGGAAATAGTATACAGGGTGGCTGTAAAATGTCATAATGATTCCCTTCTTTGAGTGGCTACTTTTTTTTTTAATTTACTGTGAAACTGCTCTCTAAAATCTTAGACTGTCATAAACTTTCCTCTTGAAGTTATGTCAGTAAGAATAATACATCCTACTAAGAATAATATATCTTTTTTTTTAAGTTAAACTGTATTATTAACATGTTCTCCATTTTTTTTATGATTGACTTTTATCCTTTATTTCAGGAGTGGTTGTGCATTTTCATCTTTTTGTACTACTTCATGATTTTTTAAAATTGAGTTACAGTTGATGTACAATCTTATATTAGTTTGAAGTATAAAACACAGTGGTTCACCAGTTACCCACATTATTAAGTTCTCACCCCCTCTAGTGCAGCTACTATCTGTCAGCAAAGGAAGGTGTTACTAAATCATTGGCTATATTCTCCATGCTGCACTACCATCCCCATGACCAGCCTACATTATGGTTGAGAATTTTTTTTATATAATTTATTTTATTATCATTAATCTACAATTACATGTGCAATATTACGGTTATTAAACTACCCCTTCATCAGGTCCCCCCCACCCACCCCATTACAGTCACTGTCCATCAGCGTAATGAGATGCTATAGAATCACTACTTGTCTTCTCTGAGTTGTACTGCCCTCCCCGTGCCCCCCCAACATTATATCTGTTAATCGTAATGCCCCTTTTTCCCTCTTATCCCTCCCTTCCCGCCCATTTTCTCCAGTCCCTTTCCCTTTGGTAACTATTAGTCCGTTCTTGGGTTCTGTGAGTCTGCTGCTGTTTTGTTCCTTCAGTTTTTTTCTTTGTTCTTATACTCCACATATGAGTGAAATCATTTGATACTTGTCTTTTTGGCTTGGCTTATTTCACTGAGCATAATACCCTCTAGCTCCATCCATGTTGTTGCAAATGGTAGGATTTGTTTTCTTCTTATGGCTGAATAATATTCCATTGTGTATATGTACCACCTCTTCTTTATCCATTCATCTACTGATGGACACTTAGGTTGCTTCCATTTCTTGGCTATTGTAAATAGCGCTGCAATAAACATAGGGGTGCATCTGTCCTTTTCAAATTGGGCTGCTGCATTCTTAGGGTAAAGAATAATATATCTTTGCCTGAAGGATTTCAGTCACTTTGACACAGAGACACAGCTTAATTTATAACCCATGAGTGATGCTACAAGTACAGGGTTTCCACACTCAATATTCCATGTCTATCTTTAGTTCGTAATTTCTAAGGAAACAGGACCCTTGGTCTATCTGAAATTGACCCCTTTACACAGCCTCGCTTTGAGCCCATCACAGTGCTGCTCCAGTTAAACTTTATCTACACTCCACCCACTCCAGAATCCCAAAATAACTCTATTGTTCCTTTGTTTGGGAAGATGCCCAATGGTTCTGCTTACCTATTGCAATGAGTCAATAAACCTGATTTTTTTGGACTGTAGTGACCCTGGTGGTCTTAGATGCATTAGGCTGAGACACTCTTATAATCAGGAGAAAAGTAAGGCCACTTAAAAATTTTTCATATATATTTTGCAAACACACATGTATACACTTCCCTAAATAGTGTACATGTAAAGAATCATCATCGGCAAACACTGAGTTCTCATTCAGGGGCAGGAACTGTTTCAGATATTTTAAAGGTATTATTTAGCATATTCTTCATAGCAAGGAAAGAGTGTTATTCTCCTTTTAAAGATGGGGACTCCTGAGTTTTAGAAAGCTTAAATAATTTTCCCACACAGACACAGTGGTGGAAGAGAATTTGAACACAGGCCATCTGGTGCCAGAGTTCATATTCTTAACACTTCCTAATTTGGGGAACAGCTTCAGCTTAGCTGGCTGAAATCACCATTTCTTTATTTCTTCTCAAACACTTTAACTGAAGTCCCAGTGAATGAAGACATTATTCCTAGCCTAGTACAAAGAAGCCTATGGCAACTCTGAAAACAGTGTTTTAAAATTTTTATTAAACATTTGTGTGCATGCGGTATGCTTCTCTAAAATATATCCTCTCTGATTTTAATATAAAGCAGTATTTTAAACCATTTACTGTATTGTACTCCTGAGAACAGGATTTGTTCGGCCTTAGGCTCTCCTAACATGTTCCAGCATGTGCAAACCTGAGACCGCCCTAAGTGATACTTTAAAAAAACATCTGTGTAAGATGTGCCTAATGACATGAAGAGACTGATTTTGGGGGGTGAGGGGAGAGGAGTTTGGCTTATAAATAACTTTGAAATCAGTTTTAATCGAATTCCAAAGCTGCTCTGAACCTTTGACAGTAAAAGGGCAATAAATCTATAGATTTCTATGGTGATTATTTTGAGGGACTGTATAGCATTTTAGGTGAGTTTAAGATTGGTGGACTCTGGAGTTCATAAATACGAACCAGCTTGAAGTCTTTATTAATTTAACCAAATGTATAAATCTAAGGTGAGATGGCGACCCAGGGGCAGGTGCCAGCTATGCTGGTGTGACTTCTTCCTTGTCCCTGTAGGTAGGATCTTACCAGAGTTGGAAAAGAGCCGCATCCTGTTATGCTGCTTCCTCTCAATACTTGAGTTTACATCATCATTTTGGAAAATATACACTAACAATTCAATTGGTATCAAGTGCAAGTGAACTATAAATTCAGTCACCATCTTCAAATGCCTACTTTGTGCAAAGCACTGTGTGAGGAGGCTCTGGTGTATGTTGAGATGAATTGGTTCTGGATTCTTGGATCCTTTCCCTTGCTTTTAAGGTGTTAGTATTCCATCATAGGAGACCCCTGTGGGTATGAATAGGTAAGTCTGAAGCAAGATACTAAGACCAGAAGTGGAGTGTGAAGGGTTAAAGAAGTGGGTAGGTATAAATAATTTCATCCTGTAGAAGAAAGGACTCTAATAAGGAATGGCCATGAGCTGAGTGTTTACAAACAAATAGGATAATGGGGAAGGATTGTGTGCAAGAGGGAGAAGAAAAAGAACAAAGGCTGGGGGTCAGAAAAGAGCTGGAGTGTGTTTGGAATATTGCATGTTGGCAGAAAAATGGTATATAAGAGGAATATAGAAGGCAGTAAAGCAGGAAGGATTATCTGGTATGGCCATGCTAACATGCTTTGAAAGGCCTTGGACAAGGTAAATATTAAACTATATTGAATTTTAGGGTGGCAGGAAAATGGCTAAGAGCATGAGCTTTAGAATTGGGCAGTCCTAGGTTGTAATTTTGGCTCTGGTACATCAAACCTGTGAGAGTATAGATTTCTTAACCCACCTGAACTCCTAAATTCCTCTTCTGTAACATGGGGATGATTATAGTACCTGTTATGAGGATTAAATGAGATGACATAAATTAAAGCATCTATACAGGTCCCTGGAACCTAATGAAAGGAATCTATAAATGTTAGCTGGTATTATATTAACATTTTACGGGTTCATTTAAAAAATTTTAACTCTTTACTAATGTTGTGTATTTTCTTCAGTACTATCGATGACTCATTTTTTTCCAGAGCATGAATCACTAAGAATAGCAGAGAACAGATTGTTCAGAATATTATTTGTACCTGATAAGTGTTACAGATATATTACCACATATTAATTTAGCTCATTGTCTTAGTTTGGACTGCTGAAACAAAAACACTATACCCTGGGTGGCTTAAATTTCTCGCAGTTCTGGAGGCCGGAGGGCCAGGATCAAGGGGCTGGCAAACTGGGTGTCTGGTGAGGACCAGCTTTCTGGTTTATGGATGGCCGTTCTGGCTGTAACCTCACGTGGTAGGAGGAGCTTTCTGCAGTCTCTTTTATAAGGGCACTGATCTCATAAGGGTACCCCCTTTATGACCTAATCATCTCCTAAGGGTCCCACCTCCAAATGTCACCACATTGGGGGTTAGGCCATTTGGGTGACCTGCAGATGGATCAGTGTCCTTTCACACAGTCAATTCCAATGCCAGGAACTTATCACAAGGAAACAATTTAACCAAAGCAAGCAAATAAACAAAAAACTCATATACATGCTTGGTAGGGTTTGGGAAAAGTTGTAAAATGACTCATAACTCTACCATTTTAACCTAACTACCCTGTATTTTCCTTTACCTTTATTTTGCACTGTAGCCCTGGTTTATATACCCACATATATGCAATCATAAATGTACATGCCATTTTGCATTTTAGAATTAGTGCGTCATTAAGATCTATCTTCATGTAGTCTTTATAATTATAAATATCATAGGCTGAGTGTCTTCCCCTTACCTTATACCCCCAAAGCTTCCTGAAAGCAGGGACCAGATCATGTGTCTAGAACATAAGAAAACATTAACAAATGCTCATTTAATGAAAACATATTGACCACATAGATTATTCTTGTGATTTTCTTTGTAGAAGTTGCTGACAAGTGTGTACATGAATTTTTTTTGTCTCTGTTAAATTGTTTCCTTGTAATAAGTTCTGGGATTGGAACTAGCTGTGTGAAAGGACACTGGTCTATTTGCAGGTCCTGATGGCAGCACACAAGGAGGGGTGTGGAGGCGTGTGCTGGAGTGGGTTGGAAAGTCAGTGCTTCCTATATGTAGAACCTAAGTCTTAATTTAATTTAAAAAGAGTTGTTAGGGAATGTTAGACTTTGATGGTTCCAGGTTTGTGTATGCTTCTTTTAAGCTGTTTCCTCACCTTTTCGGTGACCTGCAGAAGAAATCATGTAAAGAGCTAATTTTGTGCTCTACTCTTATTTGGAAAAATGAAGGCAGTTCCATCAGAAAAACCTTACTGATCATTACTGTCATAGCTATGCTTCTGTTTGGAGAACATGGCCTGAGTGGTGGTCAGCCTGGAAATATCCCCTCTATGTGTGGAGTCTTCAAAGAGATCTGTATCCATCAGGATGGTAGGTGGCCATCAGACAATTAACACACAGTGACCACCAACTTAGGGGTTTGTTTTCCTCATGTAGCAAGTTGCCCTGGCTGGGCAGTCTGGAGCTGTGCAGATGGCTCCGTGCTGTCACTGCAGATCTAAACTCTCCTTACATTCCCATCTCAGCCTTTGGCTTTCATCTTCCTGGCCACTCTGTGTCCACCTAGTTGTATTCTTGTTTCACCCAGGAAAAGGGGAGATGGGCAAGGGAGAAAGATGGAGAGGGCTTTTCTGCATGGCGCCTGCCCCTTTAGCAAGCTTTCCTGGAATCCCATCTAGCAAACTTGCTTACATCTCATAGGCTAGGCCTATACCCAGTGGCTATTGCTAGCCGCCAGCGAGGGCAGCTGGTGCAGTGCTTTCCCTGATAAAACTGTGGTTTGGTTAGTGAGGAAGGGAGAAAGGATGTTGACACCCAGCAGATGTTGCCACAATCTCCAGGTGACATGCCCACTGTGCTCCTGACAGCCTCTTCTTTGAGGTGGCAAGAAGCAGGCATTGGTACTCATATTATGCAAGGGAAGGCATAAAAAGATGTGAATTTGTGGGAGTCCACAAATAGCTCTGACTGTGGTGGATTTATGTTTGTCATCTGGGTTTTCATTGAAAATCAAAAGAGTATATCTTACTTTGTGTTCTAAAAGCCAAGCAAATGTAGGGGTTAAATCTCAGAATGCTGCAAAGTTTGTGTTCAGAGTAATAATTCATGTTAAATAGCTTTATTAAGTGCAGATCTTTAATCAGTCAATATAATTAAGGACTAGGGAACACTCAGGGTAGATGAGTTTGGTTAGGGCATGCTTGGTAACCAGTGAATAGCCCTGAAGAGCTTGGGTTCATAAAGCCCAACTGAATATGCTCAAAATAGCCATCACTCTGGGGTTGTAGTTGGCACTTTCACCATGAACTTTTATTTTTCCTGATTCAGAGGTGTTCTCGGTTGCATATACACGTACTTGCCGCTCTGCCCCAGTGGTTCTCAACTCTGTGCATTAGAGTTACCTGGGGAGCTTAAACGGTATCAATGCCATGGTACCACTACAGATTCTCTGCTTGTGTTGGTCTGGAATGGTCTTCTAAGTGAGAGGGAATGAGGGAAATCATTAAGACAGTGGGACTGGAGGGGAGAGGAATGGCTTTGGAAGTATATAGGACAGCACTCTCCACTGGAACTTTCTGCAGTGATGGGAATGTTCTATTTGCACTGTCCGTATGGTCTGTGAGGTGCATGTTAGTATTGTGCGCTTGAAATGTGGCTAGTGCAACTAAGTAGGACAGAAACTTTAAGTAGCCACATGTGACTTCTGGCTGCCTAGCTGGACAGTGTAGATTTAGGCATAGAATCCATAGGCTGTGGTTACTGTTCAGGGAGAGGGGATGTTAGGGTCACGAGGAGGTGGAGGAGTTGAGCAGAACCTCAGCATCTGCTTTCAGAGAGCGGCAGGTAGCAAAGCTCAGGTGCAGGGAGCCGAGTGGGTGGGTAAGTTCATGGGTCTCACATTAGGGTCTCAGGAATGACTAGCATGAAGCACGGCACCTGCCTAGTGTAGGTGCTGCATCCGTGTGGGCTGGTTTTAATGGTACTTGGGCAGGATTCCCAGTTCCTGTGTTATATTTCTTTAATACAGATACAGTCTAAAAGTATCTCTGAAAATAGTATTTCTTCCTAGTCAATCTTTTTTTTTCTCTCTCTCTTTTTAAAAACCAGGTATCAAATTGTAGTGGAAATAATCCAAGCAACTACAATTAGCAGTTTTCCCCAGCTGAAGCGTCACAAGGGTAAGAACCAGTTTGTTCTCTTCAGTTGCATGTCCTGCAGGCCCTCGGTCTGTCCCCAGGCTGCTCTGTCCGCGCTTTGGCAAGGATGGGTACTCTTCCGGTTAACATTTAAATATTTCAAATCTATTTTAATAATAGTATAACAGCATTAGAGAAAGTAAATATAATTTCATCCTAACAAAAAACCTTTGTATTTCTGTGTTCTCTTACACACTTTATCCTTCTATAGTCATAATTTTTAGAAGATTAACATATATTGGGTATATAGTGCTTCTGTTTTTAAAGTAAACATGATTTCATAATTTTTCTCATAATATTTTAATCTTAACAGTTATTAGTATTTCTAGTCCTGAAACATAATCTTGATCGTCATTTAAATGACTCCAGGAGTTGATGTTTCATAATTTTTCCTTTAGTTCCACATTGGTAGTTTGAATAGTTCTTTTCCTCCTCCTACTCGTATAGATTAAAGAATATATATGTTCTATGTTTTTTTTTCCTGTCTTCCTTCCAATGATGAGATTTTTATTGAGACATGATACTGAGGAATAATTAAGGTGTGAAACTAGGTCCTCACTCCTTTACAGTTTGCCTGGTCCTAGCATATTCCCTCCCACGCATGACACTGAGGACATATTACTGTCTGCAGAGCAGGTCTGGGTCCATAGCTGAGAGGCAGCAAACACTACTAGTTTGCAGGCAAGCCTTCCGCCAAAATATCCAGGCCCACTCAAGGCCTTGTCAGGGAGCCAGTGCTAAAAAGGAGAGTTGGACCTGAGACTTCAAACATGCTCCCAGGTTTGTAATTAGCACACAGAGGTAAACAGAGGCTTGGGCTGGACTTCCCTTGTCTCTCTGAGTCGCTGACAGAAGGTAGGAGCTGTGTAAAAAAAAGAAATGACGGTATACACTACAAAGAGGCACTAATTCTTAATCTTGGCCCAGTAAGGAAGATGGTGCAAATGTAACCATTTAAAAATATTTACCGAACACTGCAGTGGTCAATGATGATACAAGTGAACCAAACAAAATCTGTGCATTCACTGAGTCCCTGCAGCTAGGCTGGGAGGGAATCAGACAATAAGCACATAAAATACCCGGTATTGCAGCTGGTGCTATGTGCCTTGGAAAAAGGCGGAGCTGCGGCCGAAGGCATGTGGTTGGAAATGCTGGCCCAGCTGGTGTGGGAGTGGGATGGGGCCTTCAGATCGGTGATCTGTGAGCAAGGACCTGGTGGCCTGAAGAAGGACAGGGGCAAACCTCTCGCAGAAGCATACGGGGCTCGCTTGAAGTGACCCTGCATGGCTGGAAAGGGGTGAGTTGAGGGAGAGAAGTCAAGCCTGAGGTTGGAGAGGTGGCGGGGACCCTTCCACAGAGGGCCCGGGCTGGAGTGCAGGGACTCCTTCTCTGTGTGATGGAGGCTTTGGAGCGAATAGATGGGGCAGGGGTCTGATTAATTCCTGCAAGACTATGGCTCTGTTCCTCTCCTTTTTCTCATTGCTCCTGCAGAGAAGATGCTTCGTTTCATACAGTTTGACAGATATTTTAAGAGCATTTTAGAGAAGAATTTCTTGTTGCCACCATTATCTTTTCTCTCAGTGCTCCTCCTTGTTATGTGAGTTCAGTAAAGAAAATACCTTTCTCATTTTGTGGTGCATATTATTAGTTGGCTAGGGCTGCTGTAACAAAGTACCGCAGAGTGAGTGGCTGAAACAGCAGAAATTTATTGTCCCACAGTTCTGGAGTCGAAAAGTTTGAGGTCAAGGTGATGCCAGGAATGGTGCCCTCTGAGGGCCGGTGGGAGGGTCTGTTCCAGCCTCTCTCCTCGGCTTGTAGACAGCCGTCTTCTCCATGGGGCTTCACCTTGTCTTCCCTCTGCCCATACCTGTGTCCCAGCTTCCTCTTCATCCATGACATCAGTCATACTGTGTTACGGCCCTCCCTAAAGCCCTCACTTTAACCTAATTACCTCTGTAATGATCCTATCTCCAAATACAGCCACTCTGAGGTCTTGGGGCTTAGCACTCAGTGTATGAATTTGGGGGCGTGGGAGGAGGGCACAATTCAGCCCATAATAGTTCTGTTACTAGTGACACTTCCTCCTCTCATGCCTGTACTTTCTGTCACCGCTGTCCTTGGGCTCCTGGCCTCTTCCTCTTCAGGCAAACACACCAAGCTCACCTGGGGCCTTGGAGCTGTTTTGCCTTGGGACAGGACACTGGTTTCACTGCTTATCGGAGCTCACTGGTCAGCTGCGATTCTCATCTCCACCCTCCATGTCCACATGGTATAAAACTCCAGTGGATTTTAGTGTTCCTGCATTTTGCAAAGGTAAACTGCCAAGATTACATGCTTGGTGTTGAATGTCTAAGAGTGTGTGCACATTTAATGTATAGAAGGACAAATTCACTGGTAAGAATTTATATGTAAAATGGTGTATTCTTACTGAAGTTTGATTATAAGTGTAGTATTTAGTTTATTAAATGTAGTGGTTTCCCAGGGCAGCCACAGCAAAGTACCACAAACTGGGTGGCTTAAGTAAGAAAAATGCTATCTCTCACTATTTTGGAGGCTAGAAGTCTGAGATCAAGGTGTCAGCAGGGCCAGGCTCCCTCAGAAGGTTCTAGGGAAGAATCCCTTCCACAGTTTTTTCATAGCTTCTGGCGTGGCCGGCATCCTTGCTATTCTTCAGCTTGAAGACACGTCACTGCAGTCTCTGCCTCTGTCATCACACGACCTTCTCCATGTCTGTGTCCTTCCTTTCTTGTAAGGACACCAGTCGTATTGGCTTTGGACTTAACCTAATTGAGCAGGTCTTCAGTCATTGAACCAACACTTTCCAAGTGCCATGATATGTTAGGTACAGCTGTGCAAGGGATAAAACTGCCCCTGACCTTGAGGAGATGATAGTCGAATGAGGGGATGGGTAGACATGCACACAGAATTACAGGGCAGTTTGTTAAGTGCAGGGAGAGTGGCATGTGGGTTCAGTGGTGACACAGTGTGTGGAGTGGTCAGCGCTACCTGGAGCGGGTCAGGAATGGCTTTCCCTTCAGTGTAACAGCTTTGAGTCAGAAACATCGAGTGGCTCTCCTACCCCTCTGGGCTTGTCAGGTGGATGTGGTTAAGTGGTACCACTGTCTACGACAAAGCAGACAGCTGTGGAACAGCCCCCTGTGCAAGGGTTATGTCAGGGGAGATACCATGCTGGTTCGTGACGCGCAATGGAGAGATAAGGCTTCGTCGGAAGACGGGCTGGTCCTAGAGGTCCTTGTAAACTGTCCGAAGAAGTGTGGCCCTAATCCTGTGGAGCCATGGTTCTCAAGCTACAGTGTGCATCCCAGTCACCTGGAGGGCTGTTACAATGCAGATGGCTGGGCCCTACCCCCAAAGTCTCTGGCTTTGCGGATCTGGAGCAAGACCCGAGACGCTGCATCACTCACAGGTTCCCCGTGGTGCTGATCCTGCTTGTCCAGAGCCACCACTGTGGACGATACGGAGCCACTGGTGTGTTCACGTTTGCATTTTAGTGCCCAGCTCTCTAGCTTTTTATTTACGGTTAGACCAGCCGGAGGATTGAGAAATGGTCTATTAAAATAAGCTGGCTGCTATGGGCTGAATGCTTGTGTCCCCCCAGACTCATATGTTGAACTTGTAACACCCAAATGTTGATGGTGTTAGGAGGTGAGGCCTTTGGGAGGTAGTGAAGTCAGGAGGGGGGAGCCCTCACAGGTGGGATTGGTGCTCATCTATGGAAAGAAGGTACAGAGGTATCTAGCCTCTTCTACTATGTGAGGACACTGTGAGGAGGTGGCGGCGTGCAGCCCGGAAGAGGGCCTTCGCCAGAACTGACCGTGCTGGCACCCTGATCTTGGATGTCCAGCCTCCAGAACTGTGAGAAATAAATTCCTGTTGTTTATAAGCCACCTAGTCTGTGGGATTCTGGTCTAGCCACCTGGACTAAGACACTGGCCAGGTGTAGGAATTCTAGTAGTACTGACATGTATAGTAAATTTTCCCTGTGGTTTGATGTGAATAATCCCAGTATTTCATTGCCTTTAACGCTTTCTTTTTTTGCTGTTGTGAATACTGAAGTGTTCTCAAGAATAGTTAAGGTGATTCAAGAGTAATGATATTCATTCAGCTGTTAACGAAGGACATGATGTTGATTTGAGTCTGCTAGAAACTGCTGTATTGACATAGTTCACACTTGGGAGTGATACACTCCTCGTGTAGGTTTGGGAAGCTTTGGTAAAATTGTGCATCTTTTTTTCTTTAGAGTGTAAGTCAATGGCTTTGGTAGAAGAGTAGAAGAACTTCAGAATATATGGAATATGTGTATAGACACACACACACACACACACACACACAATTACTTGCCGATAAGAAGCATAATGATTTCCATGATATAGTATTCTTACAGAGATAATATGCAGCTTCTTTGTCTGATTTGGGATTTCAAGGTGCTCCTGCCTGAAAGAAGGGAGCTGATCTGTAGATGCTAGTGGACTTCTCAGAGTCCTTTCCAATGCTGTGATGTGATCTGATTTTCTGGCATTGCAATAATTTGATACAAACAGTTCTTAATTTATTTATGAATGACCTAAACTTACAGAACACTCCAGGCCATTGCCACAGGCCCTTGCCAGGGTGTTCCCTGCTCAGCCTTCACACCCTCAGCACTGCAGCCGCCAGCGTCTGCTGTCCCTTCTCCGGCGTCCTGCCTAGTGAGGGATGAAGGGCTCAGTCCTTGATGCTCTCTAGTCTCATAATTTTACAGCCAATGCAACTCCCACCTCTTTTCCCCAAGAGAACTTTAGTCATCATGCATTCTAATACCTGCATTTATACAAATGAAGTTCAGGTCCAGGGAGGTTAAGCAGTGTTTTCTGTGTAACTAGCACTATTTACTCACACGTGGACCCGGACCTTGAACCCAGGTCTTCTGATTTTTAGTCCTGGATTCTTTCCACTGCACTGCTCATTCACACAAGTGGATGTTACGAGAGTCGTGGTCAAAGCTTACAAATAAGATGGGCCAGATCTGTGTCCTAAGTGTATCTCTCTTATCTGTTCAACTCTAGGTTCTAAATCGGGAACAGGGCTCTCCTGGTAACTTAATGTGTGCTTTTAATTGATAAGACATTATTACTTTAAAAATGTACTGAGGCATGTTGGAGGGCCTTAAGCCAAAGGGAGTGCCAGAAGTTGCAGCACTGGAAGCATTTAATGGAAGGAAATAATGGGTGTGCTCCAGGTATACTAAGGGCTCTGTAGTCTTCTCCATTACAGCAGGAGTGGCTCTGCCATCAGCTCTGCTATGATTTCTGCTTGTTCTTCAAATAAACTTGCTACTTAAGTGGAGTGACACCTTAGACTATGACATTTCAGGTGTTTAGGGTGATAAGAGAATCCCATTTTTTCTTTAAAAAAAAGAAAATACCAGCCTCAATACCACCTTTGAGGTGATTTTCAGATCATTTTGAAGAAGTCTGTGATTATTAGTAACTACTTAGAATTGCTGTCAGCTTCATGTTAAGTCAAAGCACCGCTTCTCACTTTGAAACTTAACTAGTCCCCAAGTAAATTCATACCTGTTTCTCTCAAGGGGGTTTATTAAAAGTTAGATTTACATGTGCAAGAAAGTTTCAAAGGCTTGTTAAGTGTGGATACAGGTTGAGAAATAGAGGCCCAACTTTTCCAGCTATGGGCGTCCTTAATATTTAAGGAATAATATTAATGGGGGTCAGTGGGGGGGCAGTAAGAAGGCCTATGCATTCAGGGGAGGAGAGCCACATGGTGGGGAGTCGGGGGAGGCGAATGTGCAACCTTGTACTGACACAGAGGCCGTATCTCTCTCTTAGCCCTTCTCAGTGGGATGAGCACAGTTTTGCTCCCCAGGAGACACGGTCATATGACAATATCTGGAGACATTTTTGCTCATCATATTTGGGTGAAGGGGTGCTACTGGCATCTAGTGGTAGAGGCCAGGGATGCTGCTGAACATGAGGCACAGCTGGGTGCCTTACAACAAAGACTTACTCCTTCCAAAGTGTCAGAGTGGGGTTGTTACCAGCAGAATTCCCCAGCCAGCCTGCTGAGACTGCTGCCTTTAAGATATGCCTTGGAGTTAGATGGCGTGTTGTGAGAAAAGAGAAGTATTCTACTGTTGACCTCTTTTAATACCTGAAAAATACAGTGGTGCCATTTTAATCCATTTTTACTTGTGCTGTTTCTGGAGCCATTAGCTTACATTATAAATCACTTCACTCTCCTTTGCCTCATTAGAAATAGCACCTAACAGATGTCCCCTGGTGTTTTTGTTGTACTGCATGCCACTTCACTTGCTTAAGGAAAAACTATATTGTGGGTGGAAGGTTTATAGCAAAAAAGCAATTTATGATGTTGCTCATGGGTCTACTGTAATGTCTGTGTATCCAAAAGGGTTCACCTAATGTCTCATTCACATGTCTTTTTCAGCATATGAGCCCATTTCCTTTTGCTCTGACCTCAGTAGAATCTAGATTGTCTAGGAGGAAAAACAGTGACCCTTATAATGAATTGCTTTAAGTTATTACCACTTGCACGTTCTTGGAACACTTGAAGGAGCCACAGTCATCCAGTGTTTCACTGCCACCATTCATCTTCTTGGCCTTCTTTTTAAAGCTAGATTAAACATGCGATGAACCGATTTTTAACAATACACAGGGTTACCTAAGGCTCTGCAGACAAACCGCCATGTGAACTTGGTCTGAGCTGGGCCACAGGACGTTATTGTACACCCACTTGTCTGTCCTTTTCTGATGTGAACATTTCTTGACTGAATGGGTTTTCAGGTCACAAAAAAGCTTATTCATCTGCATCGTCGGATTTACATGGATTTTTGCACGACAGACACATGGGCTGCGGGAGTAGTACCACGTTAGTCATTTAGTCCTGAACGTGGCATTCGTTTTCTGAGACAAAAATAAACAGAATTGTCTAAGCAACAAGCTGTTGTTGCATTTGTTAGCAACAAGCTTTGTGATCAGACAATGGCATTGTATTGGCCTTAAACAAACAGCAGGCATTCGCGTGAGCAAAGCCACATTCAAATAGAACACGAGAATATTCTTCTCAGCCCAGCAGCTGGGTTTTAGTGGAAGGTTTATTCCCTTTCTTTCTTCCTTCTCTTTGGAATCTGCCTCTAGGTTTTGTACTTTTAGAAAGGCTTTTAAAAGCTTAGAAGAAGAATTCGATTGTTGATAAACGTGTGTCAGTTTCTTCCTCTATGTTTCTTTATTAGCCTTTGTTCACCCAAAGTCAAAACTGTGGTCTGTCTTTATTTTGTAAAAGGCAACTTCTTTTGTCCCCAAATTTTAGGGCAATGTAAATGTTATGCACAAGATTTAGGTTTTTAAGGATATATGTTTAAAAAAATGAAAAATTCTTTGGAAAATGAGTTATTCCAAGCATGTATTTCTTTAGGTGCACACATAGGCATCCTCCTTTGCAATAACTATGTTGGGGAGTCTACATTTACCTTTATCTTCCCTTTAAGGGGGCCCTGAAATACTATTTTTTTCCTCTTGAGATGAATGCTGAGTTAGTAGGTAGGCTCTTTGGTTAGGGCCTCTCTGTTAGCCCAGCATGGGACAAGTGGAGAAACTATTACTGAAGTCAAATGAAAATACCTCCTCAGCACACAGATGGAAAAACATCCCATAGTATGACAGACCCTCTTGAGCAAGGCCATCGATTGACCTGAAGTCTGCCTGTCACCCTGTGTGCTACTACTGGACACAGCTGCTCCTGAAAGATAACATGTTTTGTGGCTAAGTTTTTTCAGTTTATTTGTTCAGTCTGTAGGTACTATTTTAAGTGTTTGCACAACGGGACTGAGTGGGGCATGAGAGCAGTAATTCATCCTAGGGAGCTGGAGGTCTCCAGCTGAGAGGGATAAAACATTAAACTCCGCTTTGAGGGGCACCAAGAAACAAAACATGGACCCTCTTCCTTTATTATTGTCCATTCCAAGCTAAGCCAGGTATGTATGACTCACCTACAGAAGGTTTGTTTGGTCCTGCTAGGAATATTCGTATTTGTCTAGTGCTCACCCAGGCCCTGAATATGCCTGAAACAACTGCTGTGTGTTTGAAGTGAGCTTATGCTTCTGCTTTCCACAGGGGGTTACACTTGCCACTCTTCCTACAGGCCTCTGACCTCAGTTTTACCCACCTTGCTCTGCAGATAAGCTGACTTGCTACTTTAGGAAAGCAGAATCTGTGTGAGGGAGCTGCCTCAGCTTCCAGCTATGAGTCTCCACGCTTGCTGGTGTCTCCAGCCTTCCCTTCTGCCTGCGAGTTACAACAGTGGAGGTGGGCTTTTCCCCAGGCCAGTCTCCTTACCTGGCTTCTGGACTCCACCCCCATTCACCACCTCTCTCTTCACTGGTTCCTTCTCATCAGCATTAAAACCAGCTTATGCCCTCTCATTAAAA
This sequence comes from Smutsia gigantea, assembly GCA_032199065.1. Taxonomy (NCBI): domain Eukaryota; kingdom Metazoa; phylum Chordata; class Mammalia; order Pholidota; family Manidae; genus Smutsia; species Smutsia gigantea. Next base: position 63,238 of record JAVSCE010017872.1, read on the forward strand.
AAAAAAGACTTCCCTCAAGCTCAGCCTTCCAGTTGTGTAGGCAAAGCCAGTTCATTCTGCACAAGGAAATGCTCAAGGCCTAGCCATTTCTAGAATTAATTTTGTGGAGACTTTTGCTTTTACTTTAAATTATGTAATGTCAACTTAAGAAAACAAACCATTGTAACTGTTTTTGAATTAAATTTGGGTTTGACCTGGAGGGTGTTAGTGATCTTGGGACCATTAGATTTGGTGGGGGGAGGAATAGAAACCAAACCAGAGTAAGGTGAAGAGTAGGAGGTGATGATACTCACCCTGTTTCTCTCTTCACAGCCAAAGTTCTAGAAGGAGCACAATACGTGATACGTAGTTAGGCGCTCTGCAAAATGTTAGCTATATTGTTAGTGAGCTCTCAGTAATATTTGACACACTTCATTCATCCATCTAACAAATACTTAATGAGCTCCTATTGTGTTGCTAGGCACTGTTGTAGTAATAAACTTAAAGGATGAGTCAAGTCGAACATACGGTATGATAATATGTGCTATGGAGAAAGAGCAGAGAGGGAGAAGAGTAGTGTTGTAGGGTGGGAGTTGTGTTAGAAATAGGGTGGCCCAAGAAGGCGTAACTGAGGATGTGAAGGAGGCGAGCATCTGAGCCAGTCAGGGATGTGTGGGATGAGAGGGCCGGGCTGAGAGAAGGCATGAGAAGCCAGGAGCAGGGAGACACCCAGTGTGTTCAAGAAGCTGGTCACCAAAGCCCACGTATAGTATGTTTCCACTTGTTTAAAATGTCCCCAACAGGCAAATCCATAGCCCTGGGTAACTGCTAATGGGTATGGGTTCCTTTTGGGGGCATTGAACATGGTAAATACACTAAAAGCAGTTAAATCATGCACTTTAATTAGGTGAGTTGCATGATATGTGCATTAGATCTCCATAAAGCTGTTACTTAAATAAGAAAAGGAACAGTAAGGAGACCGTTGTGGCTAGTGTGGCCAGCAGGAGGGCACGAGGTCAGAGCAGGGACTCTGAGACCAGAGCATGTTGGGCCTGCAGTCTCTTGAAAGAGCTTTGACCTTTGTAGTGGGTGGACAAAGGCCGTGTTGGAGGCTCTTGAGCAGAGGAATGACATGATCTGGTTTATGGTTTAATAGGATTACCTTGGCTGCAGTGTTGAGATAAAGTCTGAAGAGGTGGCAGGGGTGAAAGCATGGTGACCGCTTAGAAGTTCTCTTGCAAAAAAAAACAACCAGAGATGCTGTTTCTCCCTTTTTGCAGGAAGCCACACTCTTTTCATGTTCCATCTCTCCATAGTCTCCCTTGTCAGCATCTCTTCTTCTTTCTCACCACTGTATGTAGGGTTTGTTTAGCTTATGTCCTCAGATCATTTATGTCTTCCTGGGGTGTCTCACCTACTCCCATGGCTTGGTTTCCATTTACAAGCTGAACACTTCAGAGCGTAACACCTATGTCTCTGCTGAGATGGCCCAAATGCCCTTAGACTCAGTTTGCCTGTTCTGGTTATCTTTTGCTGTCTAACCAAACACCCTAAACCATGACATCTTAAATGAGGCATGTCTGTTGCTTTCATCTCTGCAGTTGGGGCAGGGTTCGGAGTCTCCTCTGCTTGCCCAGGCTGGATGGTTCACTTCGTAAGATGGTGTATGCACATGGCGCCAAGTCAGTGTGATGTGGGCTGGGATCTCAGTCAGGCCTGGGTCAGCAAGCCTTCCATATAGGTTTCTCCGTTGACTGCTGAGGCTTCCTCAAAGCATGGAGGCCTCATGGCTGGTGGATGACTTACAAGGAGAGTCGGTGGCCTTTCACGATCTAGTCTTGGAAGTCATAGAGTCTCTTCCTGCATTATCACAGACCCAGACAGGTTCAAGAAAATGCAGCACATACCCAATTTCGCAGGGGAAGCTTGTCAAAGCGACATTGTAACAGGAGTGTGTGACATTAGAGATGATTGCGGCCGTCACTGGCAAATGTCATCTGCCACATTGTCCAAAACCAAACTTCATCTTTCATGCACCTGCTTTTTCTCTGTGATTTGGTAATCGGCTCCACCATCTCCATGGCTGCTCATGGCAGAAACTTGGGGACCGTGTCTGATACCTCTTTTTTCCTTACAGTTCTCAGCAGCCTGTCATTTGGCCTGTTCTGTCAGTCACCGGGTCCTCCTTGCTGTCTTTTGAAATTGTCCTTATATCTCCCCTGCTTTCTCCTCTGCCATCACCATGACGCTACTTTATTTAGGCCATCATCTCCCCGCTTAGTCACTACAGTGATCTTCCAACTGGTTTTTCTGCTGCTGTCTTTCACCTTCCAACTGTTTATCCTGCTTCCCATGTAATCTGCAGGAATACACATCCATTAATGGCCACCTCCTGCTTAAAACCCATTAGAAACTTCTCAGTGCTCTTGAGCAAAGGACGTCTTTCTTCCTGTGCCCCGCAGGGCTTCGTCTCCTGGCTTCTGCCCACTCGAGGTTCCTTTCCCATCACTCCGCTTCCTTTAGCTTCCGCTCTGCCAACTTTCTTTCCGTTTTTTTCCCTGCCTCAGAGTTTCCACTTTCGCACTTGCTATCTGTCCGCCACACTCTGCTCATTATTCATTTTGTTTGAATGTCAGTTCCTCAAGGAAACCTGGATTAGATAGCCTGTTAAACAGTTCATTGGTACCTACAAATTCTCTTTAGAGTCTGTATTACACATGTCATTGCTCACGCTGTCTTTGGACTTCTTCCTTGCTAGACTTTAAGTTCCATGAGCTCAAACAACTGGTCTTGAATCCTAAATGCCTAGTCTGTGCCTGACATATAGCGAGCACTCAGTATATGCTTATCAATGACTATGCATGTAAAGACATTAAAAAATATATATGTATGTCTACACAAACACATGCACATCATTTGGTATGTGCCTACAGAGGAGGTTTTTAAAAATGTTTTGCACTTGAGTAAGATTTATCAGTGCTTAATTTAGAAATTGTTTAGGAAATAATGGTATTTCTGTTTGAGAGTATGTATATGTGTTTCGCATGAATTCTGTTTTACCCACTATTGTTCAAAATGTACCACATCAAACACTGAGCTAGTTCAGAGGTGAGGTGTTCCCTTGTTTGTTCACTGGTCCTTCACCTGGTACTGTCTGTCCATCTAATTCAAGGTAAAGAAACTGCTGCAATGAAAGCTGATCTTCTGAGGGCCAGGAATATGAAAAGGTACATTAACCAACTGACTGTAGCAAAGAAGCAGTGTGAGAAAAGGATCAGAATCCTGGGCGGTCCCGCCTACGACCAGCCCGAGGATGCAGCCTCGGAGGAGGTGGAAGGGCCTCAAAGCCAGAAGGTAGGACTTTGTAGTTTCTTGTGTTGACTACCTCATGGTTGTTATGAACACTCACGTAATCACATACCCAGTCTTTTAACTTTTGGTGTTAAGTATGTAACATATATGTTCCAGAACCATAGCCCTGTATGTTTGCTTTTAGGAGTCAAAGAGCTGTATTCCTTGGCTGCTGTGCATGGTCATAGGTGTGGTAAGTGGGCATGGGGTGTATGAATGTGTGCGTGCATATGCCTGTATGTATTTTCTCACCCACCTCTGTCTTCCCACAATCCCAGAGGAGCATGTTTATATTTGCAAAGGCTGAATCAAGTACTCTACTACCAGTTGGATAGAAATAACCACCTATGAAGTAGAAGGTATATCTTGTAAGTTATTTTACTAGCTCTCTACACATGCTATGGAATATATACTCAATATTCCTTTTCTACTGGTGAAGAAACACAGTTGGTTTTAATAAATTACCTAAGGTGCATAGGTGTAGTTGATTCACCAGCTCTGAGTGCTTTCTCACTAAACCATAACATGTTGGTGACTCTTTTTGTACAGTCAAACTTTGGACTATGTGATACTCAGTCCTTCAATCATGGAGTGCAGGAAAGTGTCCTAGCCTGTCCAGTGCCTGTCCTTATTGTCAAGGACTAAGCTTCTCTTCTAAGACCTGGAGCATGCTAAGAGTGAAGGAAACAGCCACTCTACCCCCTTAGTTGGGCTGTGCCACTTGGGAGCAGGGCATCAAAGCAAATTCCACACTCTTGTAAAGTGGCACTTAGCCACAGAGAGGCCAACATCAGTGTAACTGGACACTGGCTATGGCCTCACCTGTTCTGAAATTTAGTCTCTTGATCTTTTCCTGTTCAGTTCTTGGTTTGAGTTCAGATGCTTATACATGACTTTCGCCTTCCTCCCTATGCCAGTGATGAACTCGTACGTTTTCTCTTGTTCCTGGCCTGATCTCTGCTGCAGCTGCTGCAGGAGGGCTTGTGCTCCTCATGGGGCCAGCTCTAGCACGAGCCAGAGTTCTGCAGCAGCTTGGACAAGGGGCACAAATGCAGCCCCGAGCAGTGCTTGTTTGCCAGAGGGGCCCCAGCCACTGGAGATCTGTTTATCTTGCTGTTAGCAAATAACATCTTTCTGCAATTTTGGCTTTGTGGTCCAAAGTGAAAGCTGTGCCTTTTGGTGAACATTGTAGAGTGGATTTGACAGGTTGAATATTTTCCCTCTTCCCCCTTCTCCTCAGCATCTGGCCTCTTAAATAAATTTCTAGCCACATTTATCATATATGAAGTTCTCTTCTTATGTCCTATTCATTCATTCATTCGTTATTCAACAGACATTTGTTGAGAGTCTACAATCTCTCAGAGTGCAAGATACTAGGATATGAAATAAGATAGTCCCTGTTCTCAAACAGTCCCATATAATTATAAAATAAAAAATCCAGTAGAGATGGGCGATCCATACTTCGAGGAAGCCCCTGATGGCTTGCTACCTAATCAAAAGATGATATGATTTTAGATGTTATGATAGAGGAAAACCTTGAGAAAGATAAAGGAAGCTCATGTTAGGAGAATCAAATAAAATGTCAGTATAGGTTATCTGGCAGTATTTACTAGAAGAAGACTTCATCTGGTGCTGGCTCCATTCTGACTCGTTCCCGCAGATATTTAGGAAAGGAGAAACTGGTTTCTATAACAATGGTTTATCCTCAGAGTAAAATCATTTCCCCTAGATTTCAGGCTGGAAGGCTCAGGTAAAGAGTTCCATTATTATGATGGTTGGCTGTTCTAAAGGTAAGACTCAGGTTAGTTTGGGGCCATTGTGGTATTTTCATAAATGAACTTGTTTACATCTACCAACCAAGATACAAGTTACATTAGATGTTTAATTATACTTGAGATCTATCTGATGTAGTTTATTTGTATAAATTTACACTTTTGGAACTGGACATAAAGTAGTCATAAGACACAATAAAAGAATCTAAAAATAGCTAATCTTTTTTAGATGTTTTGGACTTGATTTTATAAATATGTGAATTTGTATCTAACTTGGAATTCATTTTGATCCAAGTGAAATGATACTGGGAAGACATCCTTACAATTTGTTGAATGTCTGTTCTGTCAACTCCTCCTTGTGTTAACTGAGAGCTCCGAGTGGTCTATCATCTCTGGCCAAAAGTTGACATGGGTTCCTTCAAACCTCTTGGGAGCATGTACAGTTTGGGATTTGTACTTCAAAATGCTCCACTGGTAGGGTTTACATAAAGTAAAGGTTTATTCTATGTTTTCCAAAGTTAGGTAAACTAAATACTGATAGGCTGAAATATTTATGGACAGTAATTATTAATGGTCTAGGCATTTGGGATTCAAGACCAGTTGTTTGAGCTCATGGAACTTAAAGTCTAGCAAAGAAGAAGTCCAAAGACAGCGTGAGCAATGACATGTGTAATTAACTACCAGAAATTGTTAAAAAAATACCTGCCTTTTTTGCCCACATGTTGAGGGCTTACTGTTGGTGGCAGAAAAGCTGAATGTGCATTGATCATATGCACTTGATTTTAGAATGATCTTACTGGAAACATTTCTGAAATCTTTCCAACTGTTAGAATATTAATTTCAAGAATATTAAAATATGTTTTTCTTTTACTTGCATTTGAGCTATCCTTAGGTGTCAAATTTTTTAATCCAATTAACAACTAAGGATAAGGTACTTAAATTCCTTCCAGATTAATTTGAGGCATTTTCCTAATTGAGTTGTGAATTATTATGAAGGTCATCTGCTTTCTCATATTATGAGAAAGATTGTTCCATGCAAGGATTATTCCTACTGTGTCTTAAGATCATGGCTTTTCTTTTTCTGTAGGCATGTAAAATAGTAAATGAAGGAATCCCTTTGGTACATCCATATAGTGGAATATTATGGACCCATTAAAATGATGCTTGTAGAGGGCAAGATAGAAAATCATTTGTAGATTTCCTCAGCTATATAAAAATAGAATGGAAAGCAAAAATTCCAAATTATTAGGCTTTAGTTTCCTGGTGTTTTGCATATTTCTCTTCAATTATTCTTTATTGGCACCTGTTGCTTTTAGCAGTACCTCCCATAGGGCAGGGATTTTTGACTGTTTCGTTTCCTAGAAATGTGCCTGATACAGAAGAGATGACAAATAGATCTTTTGCTGAATGACTGGATGATAAACAGAAAATTGGCATTTATTGAATATGTGCATTTTAAATATTCAATAAACTTTTCCCATCTAAAATTTAGGAACATAAGAGAAGTACTATATTATATTTACTATGACCTTAAAAAGTGAGACATTTTTTTTGAGTGAAGAAAGTAATCCATTAGAAGTTAAAGCAAAGTGATATTTAAAATTTGATTGTTAAAAACGTGTTCTTAAATTTCCTTAATAGATTATTCAATTTGAAGATATCTTGGCCAATACTTTTTACCGAGAACACTTTCGAATGTACATGGAAAGGATGGACAAGAGAGCTCTGATTAGTTTTTGGGAGTCTGTGGAATATCTAAAGAATGCTAACAAGGTAATATATAGTAGGGCCAAAGGAATATTAACCACTAGCTGATGAAAGCTTGGGTGTTTGTGTATCTGTTTCTCATGGAAGCTGTAAGATAGTGTACATTAAAAGAATATTTTAAACTAGATATAATATTGGCATTTGTTCTAGCCCATAATGGTAAATAAAATAATTTTATTTTTATAAATGATGCTTTTGAATGTGTAGTTAAGGGGAAAAAAAGATTTGTAACTGTATCAGAATAATGAATTTAGCTTCAGGTAGTTATTTTTTAACAGTACAAAAAGGCATATGCATACTCCCATTGCTATTATAACAAATTTGTTTTTGTCAGCTACACATCAATCTCATAACCTTGTTATTTTTAATATCATAATGTACATATTTTATACTACTTGTCTCTCTATTTTGTTAAAATCTGATTGAGTTAAGAAACAAAAAACATTTTGGTTACAGATGCCTCTTACAATTAAAGGACAACAATAAGCATTGTGTTTTGCACTTTTCAAGTTCTCAGTTTATATTTAAGAATTAAAGGCTGTGAAATACATATGTACATATATGTCTATAAATATGCTTAACTATGTATAACATAATAGATATATTTTGGGAGACTTGTTAAAATAAGCACAAAGAACACTAAGTTAATCATTTCCATTTCATGTGAGTGTTGCTAGACTTGAATGTCAACTAAAAATACATCATAAATCACTAACTACATTAAGGAATGAAGTCCAGTCTCATAGTATTTTTAAATCACCTTCTTAGGAATGACTTTCCTTGTTAATTTGTAAGCCACAAATTACCTCATTTTACCCAATGTTGTATTTGTCAAATTTATTATGTATTTTATTTACCAGACTTGACTCCAAATGACTTTTGGCTGCCCTCAGAGGAATGTAAAGCACCATCTAAAGAAGTTTTCTGAACTACTGAAAACCATTTGAAAGATTTTAGTGGCATAAGATCATATAGCTTCCTCAAATAGCTGTATTTTGACCTAGCAACATGGTTTGAATGCACAAATCTCGGGCTATTTGTCAAATTCACAATATTTATTAAATTGTCATTAATTTTTACTACTGTCAAAAACTTTGTGTAAGATTCCTAGAGTTAATGAGATGTGTCTAGAAAAAATGTAAAGATTATGTTAATTAGAAGAGATATTTGCATTTTCAAAGTAAGCTGGCCATGACCCTAGTGTGATGTTTGAGACTAAGCTGCCTAATACAAGCTTGATTACAGTGGAATAAGTCATTATTCTGAAGGATATTTTTCTTAAAATTACATAATTATACTGACTCTTTTCTGGAGTGAGAAATAACTTTTCCAGTTATTTATATTAAATAAGAAAGTCAAATTGAATTTAGCTGGCAAATTATATCCCTGTGGCACTGAGATTTATGAGAAGGAATCCATTGCAAGAAGAGATTCTTATTTTCTTAGTCTTATTTTCTTCCATGTAGCATTAAGAAAAAGTTACATTTGTTAACTATCCATCATAAAGTGTTCATTTTAAGGAACCTGCTGTTTTCTCAGGGTCTGACACTTACCCCAGGCCCTGAATGTGCATATAAAAGCCAAAGCCCCACACCAGTGTACATTCTAAATGTCTTCCTTCCAGCTTTAAAATGCAGAGAGTTCAGAAGAAAAATTTTCTCAGAAATGATATTTTTCCTCCTTTCTTCATCTTCCTGTTTTTTTCAGAATGAAATCCCACAATTAGTTGGTGAAATTTACCAGAATTTCTTTGTGGAGAGCAAAGAAATATCTGTGGAAAAATCACTTTACAAAGAAATCCAGCAGTGTCTGGTAGGAAATAAAGGTATCGAAGTGTTCTGCAAAATCCAGGGAGATGTTTATGAGACCCTGAAGGACAGATATTACCCTTCATTTATCGTCAGTGACCTGTATGAGAAACTGATGATAAAAGAGGAAGAAAAACATGCTTCGCAGTTGATTTCCAACAAAGATGAAATGGTGAGTCACCTCTAATTTTCTGTGTCTGCTCTTCAGGACTGTGTAAACTTTGAATATGATTAGGTGGGCACATATTGGATAAGCCACATCTGGTGTGTGCCCTCGTCTTTGAACGTATAGGACTTTAAGTAGAACTTCAGGGTGAATTAGCTTGTTGCTGCTGGTCATGTGCACTTCTTTCTTTGTCCTTCTGACCAACTGGCGGCCACCGCTGGCGCTGAGTCAGAGACCTCCCTGCCCTGTCTGCCTGAGACAGCCCAAGCTTGACCCCTGAAAAGTGAGGGCAGAAGATCTGTTGGGTGGGACGTTTGTGACTCAGGCCAGATAAGAGAATCAGTAGGACCTAGTCCAGCCCAAGAATAGACAAAGGATGGGGAGAAAAAGGAGGAGAGAACGAGAATGTGGGAGGAGTTACAGGAAATATTTCGGAGTTTAAAAAAATCAGATGAAATTAAGATGTTCTGAAAGAAACCTTGTCCAGCCACACCTTAAGTCTAATTTTCTTACAGTGTACTAGATCATTTTGGATAGCCCCATTTGCCGCCTCTCATTTGCTGTTAATGACTTTTCTGAGTCTTAAGATTTGTGACGGTAAAAAGAAGAATATCTTATAATCACCTTGCATAGAAAGATTATATTCATTTGGATTCCTTCTTTCTGTCCAGTTCACTATATCTCAAACCCTGAGGAGTCAAGTGCTTGTTCTCGATGATATTAGAAGCTGACATCTCTGAAGTATTGTTAGTCATTCATTCAGACTTAAAAAAAAAAAGCTTAGTTACTTTGTTCTTTACATTTTCAGGGTATAAAGCTACTAAACTGATTGGTCCAAAGCCCATTACTTATTGCATTTTATTTTTAAGACAGGAGAGTTTGTTTGAACTGTGTAATCTCTCTATCCCCAAAATTAAATTGGTTAATATGCTAAATGCCCTAAGAGAGGCTATTCAAATTAATAAAAACATCAATACCCAACACATAAATTGAATAAGGACTTGTGCCAGCAATTGCCATGAAAGGGAATAGTAAACAAACATGAAAAAAAATGTCCAGCTTCCTCTAGGACTCAAAGAAGGTAATATTACTAATCTTTTGTCAGCTTCTACTCTTTGTTCCAGTAATCAGTCTTAGCTATTTTTCCTAAGAAAATAACTAAAACATAGAAAAAAAATTAATGTACAATGAAGTTCGTCTCAGTCCATTTGGGATAGCAGAAAAGCAGAATCAACCCATGGCAGGAGCAGCCCTAGAAATATGCCTCAGTACATTTTCAACCCATAGAATACTATGCAGCCATACAAATTACAGTTTTGAAGACTAGAGTACCCTCAGGGTATGCAGCATTGTATAAGGTAGAATACACACTTGGATAACACTTGTGTAACGAAGTATAGAATCATGTCATAATATGTATACTCATTGGACAAGGATTAGAAAGAACACACAAAATGAAAACAGCTTGGTTTTCTACACTTATTAATACTTTTATTTTTCTTTGAAAAAAAATTTTTTTCTACTGTTGTTACAATTAATAAAAATTGGAAGAGAAACATCTGAGAGAAAGTTCAGGGATAAACAAACCAGAAGACCTTTCTCAGCACCCTGCACGCTGTTGCTGGGAATCTAATGAATGTGCTATTTGTGGATCACCTGTCCGATTTTTCCCGGTTATATAGTTCTTTACGAATCTTAAGTCATTTTTGAATGCTCACCATTTTACTTATAAAGTGATCTCCCTACCGATTTGTAAAATACATTTTCAAGAGAAGGGCTGAACAAAGTGTATACTGAAGATAACTTTTGCTGGTAGGAATTTGGAAATTTTATCCTAAAGAGACTGGCATGAGTTTTTTTTGTAATATTCTTAGACCTAATGGAAGCCAGATCTTACTGTCTTTGTCAAAGGTATACACAGAGCATTCAGGTTGAGTTGGAAAGATGACTCAATTGCTTTCCCTTGTTCCATGCAGATTCCCTTGGGTGTACTCTTTAGGAAATAGTGGAATGGAATTTTCCCCCTTTCTCTAGGTTATTAAAGGTTTACTTTCCTCTGCAATTCTGAATACCAATTATTTTGGTTCCAAATACTTAGCTTTTTCAGTTTGCTGAAAAAAAGCAGCCTGCTTCTAGGCTACTAGTACTTTGGAATAGTGCCTCATAATTTTATAGACCTTTGTAATAATAGATAATAATTACTGAATATTCCATCGTTATAAGATATGGTGATTCCTGTGACTTTTTCCTCCAGGGCCAGGGAAGGGAGGCTGGTGAGGAAGCTGTGGATGGAGGCACCAGTCGGATTAATGAACAAGCCAGTTTTGCTGTAAACAAACTACGAGAACTAAATGAGAAACTTGAATATAAAAGGCAAGCTCTAAATTCTATTCAAAATGCACCAAAACCTGACAAGAAGGTAACTCTCACTTTCAAGGCTGTCTTTGAAAATTTGCATTTTTCTAATTTGATAAATATTTATTTTCAGTTTATGTTGAGAAGTGTTTGTTTCTTTAAAAATAATTTTATGTGTAAGTTCCATTATTACTTTTTTGCTTCTGGTATAGAATTTAAAAAGCAGTTGTTTTTCATCTTTCATGACTTGGGATTTTTTTCCCAATCTTCAGCTGTGAGTAGTAACTCTGTGTCCTCTTATTTGGCTTGCCTACACATTACCTTTGGGGTAGCAGGCAAAGCTTTTTCCCTTGTGCCAAACTCATTTCTGGAAGTAAATTAACTGCTCAAGGACAGCCTTTTGACTTTTTTTCTTTCAAATGCTGAGAGTACAATTTAGATAACCTCACAGATGTATGCAAGAAAGAAATTGTTTTGCTAAAAGCCAATAGAACTGGAAATGTTAAAAGTGTATACAGCAGCAGCTCAGTAATTGACATTTCTCAAACGCAAACAGTGGTGTGGCCTTCTGCTTTGTGTTTATACCTCTTTGGAGTCCAGCAAGAAGGATTCTCTAATAGAGGTTTGGCTGACACTCTTTGATCTGCCAAGTTGATCTCCTTTGGCACTTCCTGAGTATGTGTCCAGAAACACAAGTGAGGAGTTAATGCATGATGCTGTGCTGGTCACTGTGGAGAATCAGTGAAACGCAGAGTCTAGCACCTGCCCGTAGGGTGCAAACATGCTGATTGTGGAACTAAAACATACGCACATGGAAACGAAGCCAATAGTCACAGCCCTTACTGATGATAAACTGCAGGATGATGGTGTAGGCAGGGAGGGTTTCCTGCGAGCTTTTGCAGGAAGGACAGAGTCCTTGTGGATGACATGTTCAGGAGAGTTTTAGGGCAAAGCTGCTCCCCTCAAACTACAGAGTCACATAACCATAGTGGTTTTCTCATAAAAGAGATCCAAGGAGACGGTGAGCATAGCATTTTAAAAAAATTATTTATTTTAAAAAATTTTGTCAAAACATATAGATAATAAAATTTTATTTTAGCCATTTTTAAGTGTACTGTACTGTGTCACTAAATGCATTCACACTGTTACACAACCATCATCATCACAGTCTATCTCCAAAACTCATTTTAGCTTGCAAAACTGAAACCCTACCCATTAAACAATAATTCATTTCCCCTGCCCCCCACTCCAGCAACCGTAGTTCTACTTACTGTCCCTTACGAATTTAACTGCTCTGAATACCTCATGAATGAAATCATATGGTATTTGTCCTTTTGTGACTGGCTTATTTCACTTAGTATCTTCAAGATTCATCCGTACTGCATGTCAGAATTTCCTTCCTCTTTAAGGCTGAATACTATTCCATTGCATATACAGACAACTGGACAAACTTCATTTTTTGGCTATTGTGAATGGTGCTGCTGTGAACGTAGGTGTACAAATGTTTCTTCAAGATCCTGCTTTTGATTCTTTTGGATATGTATCCAAAAGTAGAATTACTGAGTCGTATGGTGATTCTGTTTTTAATTTTTTGAAGACTCTCTATACTGTTTTCCATAGAAGCTGTACTATTTTACCTTCTCACTAACAGTGCATAAGGGTTCTAATTTCTCTGTAACCTCACCAGCACTTATTCTTTTCCATTTTTTTCATAGTAGCTATTCTCATGGGTGTGATGGTATCTCATTGTGGGTTTGATTTCCATTTCCCAAGTGATTAGTTATGTCGAGTATCTTTTCTTGTGCTTTTTGGTCATTTCTGTATCTTCTTTGGAGAAATGTCTACTCAAATCCCTTGCTCATTTTTGAATCTTGTTGTTTGTTTTTGTTGTTGAGTTTTAGGAGTTCCCTATATATTCTGGATATTAATCCTATATCAGATATGTGCTTTGAAAATATGTTTTCCTATTCTGTGGGTTGCCTTTTTGCTGTGTTGATAGTGTTCTTTGCACAAAAGTTTAAAATTTTTATCAAGTTCAATTTTCCTTACTTTTGTTGCCTGAGCCTTTGTTACAAAGAAATCATTGTCAGTACAATGTTATGAAGCTTTCCTCTATGTTTTCTTCTAAGAATTTTAGTTTTAGCTCTTACATTTAGGTCTTAGATCCATTTTGAGTTAATTGTTGCATATGGTGGTAGGTAAGGGTCCAAATACATTGTTTTACATGTGTATATTCAGTTTTCTCAGCACCACTTGTTGAGAAAATTGTCCTTTTTCCCATTGAATGGTCTTGGCACCCTTGTCAAAAATCATTTAACCATACATGTAAAGGTTTGTTTCTGGGTTGTCTGTTCTATTCCATTGGTCTGTATATCTGTCTCTATGTCAGTACCACACTGTTTTGATTAGTGTAACTTTGCAGTAAGAAATAAGGAAGTGTGAGTCTTCCAGCTTTTTCTTTTTTGTCAAGATTATTTTGGCTAGTCAGTCACCTTTGAGATTCTATATGAATTTTAGGGTGGATTTTTCTATTTATGCAAAAAATATCATTGGGATTTTGATAGGGATATTAGCATCTTAGCAATATTTATTCTTATCCATGAACATGGGATGTCTTTCCATTATGTCTTCTTTAATTTCTTTCATCAATGTTTTACTGTTTTCATTGTAGAAGTCTTTCACTTCCTTAAGTTAATTCCAAAGTATTTTGTTATTTCTTAGGATATTGTACATGGCATTTAAAATTTTTTTCCTTTTTGGATTGTCCGTTGTTTATAGAAATATAGCTGATTTTCATGCATTGACTTTGTATCCTGCTACTTTGCAGAATTATGTAGCACTTTAAATGGTTTCATAACTTCCAAGATGTTTTCCCTGTGGCAGATTGTTTCCAAGTTGAGGGAGGAAATAATTCTAATAGAGAAAGATCGCACAGACCTTCAACTGCACATGGCAAGAACGGACTGCTGGTGTGAGAACCTTGGAATGTGGAAAGCTTCCATCACCAGTGGAGAGGTAGGTTTGACTGCTGTTCCTCCCAATTTATTTCAAAAGTTTGACTTTATAAGACAAGATTTTGTCCTGGAGAATTAAGGTTGAGGACAGAAAACTTTTATTTATTGTCTTAGACTCCTTTGTCCTGCCTTCCTTCCCCCATGTCCTGCCTTCTGGCTTACCCATGCCTGGGAGCTATTCTAGGCTGCCTGGTCTACATCTGATATCACTCCACTTCGGACAGAATGCCGTCCTTATTCACAAGGATTGTAAGCAACTTTCATATAGGAACAGTGAATTTTCTTGAATTACCTTTTTTTCATTAAGGGTTGAAGTAAAATAGAAAACACTATTTGAAATTTGGAGATGAGAAATTAAAAATTTAAGCATTTCAGATTGTTTCATTCTGCTGACTTCAATTACTTGACTCTCAGTTGCTCAAAGATCTTTAATAAATGAATATTTTGTCCTTTGATTTAAAAAATATTTTACTGTTCTTTGAAGGATAATGGGTAACAGTTTTTAGAATATACTGTATCCATTTTCTTTGTAAAAAATTATTTCTTTTAAAGAAATATGCATATGGGCATTTATATTTTTAGTGTTGACAGCTCCTTCCATCCCACCTGCCCTACCATCAACCTTGGAGAGAAAGGTTAGGTCCACCATACAGCACCCAAATAACAAGATCCTGATTGAGATAGCGTTAACATTTTGCCGCATCACTGTTTCAAATTCCAAATGCTCAGCTTGTTAGATTTGCAAGGACCTATTTGCCTAGGTATCTTTGTTTATTCCTGCCTTTCCCAGCAACCCACTGGGAAAAGAGTGGCTTGACATTGTTACTTGGGTTGGGGGTGGGGTGGCTTAAAATCCACAACCTAAATTCACCTCTAGATTAGATAGTAAAACAATGCACATTCTCCAAGGGCTGTCCTGAAGGCACACACATTACACAAGAGCTTAGCCCAGTGCCTTAGTATGTCGTTGGCACTTAGCACCCCATGAAGGTAGGCTGCAGGGTAATATACCTTTTCTGTGGGGAGGCTGGGAGCAGTGGATCAGCGCTGAACCTTGGGAGACCTTATAGAAGCCCTTGACTCTTGCAGCTGGAGTTATCTTTAGGGTGGAAGTCTAGGAAAGGGATAGGCTCAAGGGTATGTAATGTCTAAAGGCAGTAGAGGAGGCCCGTGAGGGGGAAAGGACACAAATTCTGTCACCTCCTCAGCTATTTCTGGAGCTGCCCTGACATTTAGCAAGTTTTAAAAATCATTTTCCAAGACAAATACTGAGGAGGGTGGAGGAGGAAGAGCCCTCATGGGGCACTTTGCCCTGGTGATTGGTGGTTACTCAAGAGCTTTCTATGGCACTTTGGCCAGTGAAAAGATCACAGGACTGGACCCTGACAGGTTGCCTGCCTGCTGAGTTCATAGTCCCATGTGGTACTATGGGAATGTGTGGAGGAGGTGTTTACATCATGCCAGACTCCCCTGAGTTTTGAAGCCCACTTACTAGCTGTGTGATCCTCGGGCCCCACAGTGACCTGCGTGTGCCTCCATTTCCCCATCTTAACAGTGGGATCACAGCCACTTTCTCAGGGCCCAATGCATCTCTTTGCATTGCCTTTCTTATTAAACCTTTCTCTCTAATTGAGTTTATGATGCTAATTCAAGCTTAAATTCAGCATGTTTTCTTTTTGTTTCTTATCTATGTTAAGAACAATAGTGACCTGAGTTATGATGGTGTGTGTATATATGTAAGTTTGTATGTATGTGTATGGCTGTTAAGGAATTATCTAAATTGGAAGGTAGAGGAAATTATGTTTCCCAACATAAAATTTCATGAACATAGAAATCATTGCTTATGGAATCCTGAAATTTAACTGGGGAAGCCCTTATCCTTCTCTGAGAGAGGTTAGTATATCTCATACCCTTTTGTTTTTTGTTTTTCTCAAGGAAACACAAGATGTTAAGTTTGGTGTATTTTATTTTGCTGTATAACAAATAACCATAAATGTCATGGCTTAAAACAACACCATTTATTAGCTTACAAGTCTATAGTCAAAAGTCTAGCACTGTATGACTGTATTCTCTACTCATTGTATCATAAGGCTGAAATCAAAATGTTAGCAAGACTGAGTTCTTGTCTGGAGACTCTGAGGAAAAGTCCACTTCCAAGTTCATTAGATTGTTGGTAAAATCCCGTTCCCTGTGGTTGTGGAACTTAGAGCTCTGTTCTCATGCTGTTAAGTACTTTACTCCAAGATCCTTTCCATGTGACCCTCTTCAGGTCATACAACATGTCAAATACTCCTTGTACTTCCAGCCTTTCTGACTTCCTCTTCCACCACTAGCCAGAGAAATCTCTCTGCTTTTAAAGAGCTCATGTGATTAGGTTAGGCCCAGCCAGATAATCGCCCTATTTTAAGATCAATTGTGCCATATAACATAACCTAATTGCAGGCATAGAATCTATCATATTCAGTCCTGGGCTTATGAGGCCATACACACCAGGGAGAGGAAACTAAATCTTGGGGGAACGTTTAAAAACCTTGCCTACCACATCTGCTCACCATGCTTTTTATTGTATTTGTTTGTTTTTTTCCCCAAGGTTACTGAAGAGAATGGTGAGCAAATGCCCTGTTACTTTGTCTTGGTGAGCTTGCAAGAAGTTGGAGGAGTTGAAACTAAGAACTGGACAGTCCCGAGAAGGCTCAGTGAGTTTCAGAATTTGCACCGGAAACTTAGTGAGGTATGAATCCTTGTGAACACGAGATTTAGAATTACTAAGCAAGAAGAGATTTAACAGTGCATTTCAATTTTTACACATAAGGAGACATTAATCTTTCTTGATTTTTGTTGATACTGGCAAAGAAGCATTTTCAGCCTGACATTTGGAAATCTCATAAACCAAAACCATCTAGAGGACTGATAATTGCCTGATCCCCATTAAACCCCCATAGAATCTCAGAGCTGGAAGAGCTAAGGGACCGTCTAGGGCCAGCTGTTTTGAACCTTCCAGTTTTGACCCATTAGTAGGTAGTGAAATGTTACTGGTGCAGCAATAGAAAGAGCATAGAATATATTGGATTTCATATGAAAAGCAAGGGAACCAGTAAAACCAACATGGTTGACAGCATAGACTCTGAAGCCACAATGCAGGAGTTTGGATCCTAGCTACGCTACTTACTAGTTGTAGGGCCTGGGACTTGTCACTCTGACACTGGGCCTCTTTTTCCTCATCAATGAAATACGAATATTGATAGCACCTACCTTACTACCTCACAGAGGGGTTGTGAGAAGGGAATAAACCTACAAAGCATTTAGAAGAATGTGTGGCATGTGGCAAACGTTGGGTTGTTAACGGCAGGACTGAGCGCTGCTTCATAGAACTTTGTGTTATTTGTGTATTTCGTATATAGGGATGTGTGTGTATATATGCATGTGTGGTGTGAGTTGCAACATGTATTTGCTACAGTGGGTTTTAGTTAAAAATGTTTGAAAGCCACAATCTAAGTAAATTCTTCTATTTGATAGATGAGGGAAAGTGGATCTATTACAGGCTGAATCCACACAGAGTGGCCAAACCAGGCTTAGAATCCAGGTGGTCATATTAGCAGCTCCTGCTTCTCCCATTGTCCTCAGATTTGCATCTTCTCTAACACCTCCTGGTGGAGGTAATTGCCCTTTACCCCCAGCAATTAAAAAGTCCTACTATCCTGTTTCCTTTCCGTCCATTTTTCTTTTGCTCAGAATGAACTGATTGATACTGGTAAAACCCATGGACACCTCTCAGGCTCCTCTTTTGCAAATGAAATATGTCTATTTTCTTTAACCCCCGAGGGCGACTTTTTTTTAACCCTTTAAATCACTAACTCCTGAATGCTCCCACTTCTTCAACAGTTTTTAAAATGATGGTGACCAAAACCGAATGGATTCTCCAACGTTTCTCAAATGGACTGTGCTCCCCCCAGCAGTGTGGAAAGCAGAGTATTTATCTTAACATAAGAATAAATTTTTCCCAAAATTGTTCGAATAGAATTGGCACATCATCAGTCTAGATGCTGATGAAAACAGAAGGAAGGAGGAAATGTAGGGGAGATTTTGAGAGAAAATATATGTGGAAGATAAAATGTTCTTTGAAAATCAAAAGCAATTAGGCTGAAGCATTACAGGAATTAGATCTTTATAGAATTCCACATCTATCCTGTGGTCTCATCGCCTCAGCTTTCCTCATGCGTGGCCCAAGTACTGGCTCCCCCTGGTGTTTCCTATCTTGTGAAGGACCCTTCCTGTTGACAGCTGACAGGGAGCCCCTTCCAGGTCCCTAATGGTTTTAATCTTCCCTTCCAGCTCTCTCTGCCAGCTTCATTTCTCTTAACATTTTCTTCTGAAGTTGAGCCCTGAAGTATAGAATGGTCTTGGGTCAGTGCCATCGTATGTGTGCTATTTCAGGGGACTCTAAGGAGAGACTCCTTTTCCTTCCCACCACCCGAACCACTTACATGCCCTTGGTGAACCCCTCGCCGTGCCACGGCCAGGCTGGCGGGGCCACTGTGACCCTGACGATGGCCACGGGAGTAACAGCTGAGGCAGGCAGGCTGTGCCCGCTTACTTGTCACCACCGGCCAACATCATTAAGCATATTCAGATGGCCCCAGTGCCTGGATGAAGGCCAGTGTTTGGAAATGGGGGCAGGGTCTGGAGCATTTGCAGCCCACTGTCCTCTTAGTGTCTGAGGGGCAGACTGCAGGGTCCTGTGGAAACTGGCATAAAGAACACAGACTTTGCAGTCAGACAGGCCTGGGTCAGGATTAGATGTAAATTATATGTTAAATGTGAGTGATGATAATTCCCAACTCCTGGAGTTGTTTTACATGCCACACTCTTTCCATTGTCTAACTTTGTCAACTTTGATGATTTTTTACAGAGATGTTGTAAATGAAACACATTCTAATAGAAAGGCTTTCTTCCTGTGAGCCAGGTGTCCATCCCTAGCATACTGTGCTGCCCTGCCCACATGTGCAGAATCCACCTTATCAGCCCACTTCCAGGCTGTCGTGGCCTTGGGGGGAGCTTGAGCTCTCTTCGTCGCAGGCCCCCTTCCTCCAGGTTCCCTGAGCCCGACCAGGACAGGCAGGTTTTCAAGATCTTAAATCTCTGAGGATTGAAAGTGCAGGAGGAAGAGACTTGGTTTATTCTAATTATACTGTTAAATCTTCTTTTCAGATTAAAATGTAATTCCAGGGCACTAACTTGTAATATTTTCCTCCACAGTGTTTTCCCTCCTTAAAAAAAGTCCAGTTGCCTTCTCTTAGCAAGCTGCCTTTCAAATCTATAGATCACAAGTTTATGGAAAAGTCAAAGAATCAATTAAATAAGTTTTTACAGGTAAGCACCTGGAAAGTTTGGATATGAGAAGAAAAATGAGTTATTTGGGACTAAACTGTTACCATTCTAAGAGCTGGTTTGTTCCCTTCCTGTTCTCCCAGGCCACACCAGACCTTCAGTAATTTTTTTGTTTGTTTGTTTTGTTTCATTTATGCTACACAGACAGCAAATGCAGCTATCTCTACTTTCACAGAGCAGACACACCCTCTCATCAGCAGCACCCAGCTTGGGAAACGGAATATATCACCAGCACTCCACCAACTTCCTCCCTGTCACTGCTCCTCCAGCCGAAGGTGGTCCTGCTGACGCCTTAGGGCACAGAGAGTTACAGCTCTTGCTGAACTCCCTGGAGAGGAATCACACAGCGGGCTCCTCAGTCAGTCTCCCTTCTCTTTGGGGGATTCAGTGCTGGCTGTGAGTCGTTGGTTTACAGGGCTCTGTGGGTCTTTCAGTGCCTGACTGCCCCCAGCCAGCTTGTTCTGGTGTTGATGAGCATTTGGGTCATTCCCAGTGTGAGGCCATCATGGGAAGTGCTTCTCTAAACTTCCGGTACTTGTCTTTCAGTATATGTGTGGGATGATACCTAGGAATTTTGGTTTTTCTCTTTTTCATAGTGGTTGTAGCAGTTTTTATGTAAGGGTTCTGACTGCCCCAAGCCCCACCATCACTTATTTTCTGCCTTTTTCTTTTCGGCCATTCTGGTGGGTGTGTAGTGGTATCTCACCATGGTTTTAACTTGCATTTCCCTGGCCTCTAATGAAGTCAACTAATGATGACTAATGCAGACTTCGCCCTGCAGGAGTTCTCTGTGTGTGCGGACGTGACTCTTGTCAGACCATGTGTGTTGCAAATATCTCCCTTTCTGTGGACGGCCTTTTCACTTTCTTAATGAACATAAATTTTCAGTTTTAATTTAGTCAAACTTATCACTTTTTTCCTTTTATGGTTCATGCCTTTCAAACTTGTTAGAATATCTTTACTTAAGATTTGCATTCCAAAGTCCTCAAGATATTCTCCTAGCTTCCTCTAGATATTTTGTTTTCCTTCAGTCTGTTTTTAGAGAGTAAGGTCAGGCAAAGGTATGCCATCCTCAATAGCAACCACTATTTTTTTGTCCTTAGCTGGCGGCCCTCTATATTCAGAATATAGTTAAGTCACTCAAAGCATGGACCTCAAAGTCCTTATAGTTCTCGAAGGCATGGAATTCTGCCTTGTAAACCACTTTTCCCTGTGCAGTCTTAGCTCGAAGTCCTGAGATTTTAAATAATGGATGTTGCCAGATTTTTAGTAAAGGCTGTATTAAAATACAATCATTGAACAGAAATAAGAAATACAGATCCTAGTCAAGATAGGTATGTTTAAGCCAGAGTTGTCTTGAAAGTATTAGTCTCTTTTTCTCTCATATGTTCATCTCTCCCTCTCTCCCTCCTAATCCACCCTTGCGTGCATTTGCACATTTAATCATCTGAGAAAGGAAAAGCCTGTTTGTTGGGCTCAGGAGCCAGGGAAGGCAGGAGTGACAGCAGCTGCCCATGGCCTTAATCCCCTTCCTCTGAGGCAGAAGCCGCCTGTTTTCAGGCCAGTCTTCCGCAGGTGCGTGACACGGGCCTCACAGGAATGCTGGTGGTCCCGTCAGACACTGCCCCCAACCCCTGAGTGGCAGTATTGTGAGATTCTCCGAGGTGCTTATTCTAGGGAGGCTCAGAGGGTTTATCCCACTTTTGTCAGAACCGGTATAATATGAACGCTATGGACCAACTCCCCTGACGCTTCTACTTGACCTAGTCCTGACATCAGAGGTGTGGTGTGCTCCCCATGTGCCATCTGCCCTAAAGGAGGTCACATAAAAAATGGAGCAGTATTTCCCATTGGTTTATTTCTGAACCCCATATCTTTTAATACTAGACATTTTAACATTCTCCTGATCACACTGTTAATTTGCTGTCTTATCAGTAGCCCTTGCTTGTACAAACTTGATTTATGTTCTCCTTTCTTCTCTCTTAAGGCCAGATAAGTACATAAAGAACCTTAGGAAATTTCCAGTTTAAGGGCCAATAAAGAGTTATATAATTACGTGAATAAGCACTGCTTAGAAGATGGCAGCACCGTGAAATAAAACTGGCCTCGCAGGCAGTGCCACCATGTAACAACTGAAAGTTCTTTTTTCAACTGTTGTGCCAAGTCTGAACATGGCCGTAAAAGGGTGGCTGAGTGGTATCCTTGTGTACTGTGCATATATGGCAGTTGAAACACGAATGAATGGCAGTTAAGTTGACTTTCAAAGGCAGTGGTCCCTGGATCTGTAATTTGTGTGCATATTAAGAATTTGTTGTGCTGAGCTGTGCAAACTGGAGCGAGTTCTGTTGCGTGCACACTGTTTGCCCCAGTGGAAGATGAGTGCATTCCATTTAACCTACAGAGGATTGTTTGCCATTAAGATAATTGAGAACTGATCTAAGACCTTTTATTTGGGGAGAAAAGGAGGTGGTTTTAGGCTCAGAATTACAAGGACAGTAAATCCCCTGATGCAGAGTTCTACCTGGTCTGCCTGTACTTGTGGTAGCCCCTGAAGCACAGCTATATTCCTCTTGGAGTAATTCATCCTCTTTCTTCCACAGAATCTGCTCTCAGATGAAAGACTGTGTCAGAGTGAAGCACTTTATGCCTTTTTGAGCCCTTCTCCTGACTACCTCAAGGTTATTGATGTGCAGGGGAAAAAACCCACTTTTTCATTGTCCTCATTTTTGGAAAGACTTCCTCGAGACTTCTTCTCCCATCAGGAGGTGAGCTGTCTAAAGGTCATACCATTTTTGGAGCCTATTTAAGTGAGTGTCTTTTTGAAAGCTGTTTGAAGTAACCGACATTTGTTGGAAGCATGCTATTAATGGGGAGAAAGCAAATGCTTCCATTTTCAGTTGTTGTTATTGTATTTTGGGACACGTGCTTGTGTTCCCCTACAAGGCACTTGGAAGAGTTAAGAACCAGAAATGAAGATTTACGACAGGGTAGGTAAGTGGAATGTGGATAAGGAAGTTCTGTAGGAGCCCCTGTACCAAAGGAGGCCTAGCCTGTCCGCAGAGATGGGGGCCGTCACTGTGGAGAACCTGGAGCTAATATTGAAAGTTCAGGACAGGAGGATGTGTTTGCGGAACAGCCAGTAGGTCCCTGGACTATAGGGGAGGGTTTCTGTCAGGGGCTAATGAACATGAGGCCAAGAGTAGAAGGAGGGGTAGGTCATAACAGGCCGAGGAGTTTAACCTGAGGGAATGGAAAGCCCTGGAATATTTTGAAGTAAGGTGAATATAGCAGTGACCCATAAAGGTAGCAGAATAAATAGAGAGATTGCAGACATTTGCAATCTTACATTCTAAACTCAGGCTTCTGTCCAGAGGAAGCCCCTAACTCATGTCTAGGCCACTCAAGCCCCTTGTCGGCTCTCCAGAAAATTGCAAAGACTACCTATGAAATTTGGCATTTCCGCAGCTCATTGCCAAATGCCACTGCCTCTTCACCAGGACGGGTTTACTGAGTTTGGACAGAAGGAAGTGAGGATGGAAACAAGCATGCTACCTCACAGTACCCGGGGCTGGGAGGAGAAATCAGCGTGCCGTGGGGCCTCCCTACCCAGGGGTCAGGGCTCTGTGGAAGCCCTTCCCTCCCAAGCGTCTCTCCCACCGCTTTCCTTCATGGCCCTATGGGTGGTGTCTGGCTCTATTGGCTAGCTGACCTCTGTCACCCATATTCCTGAGCCCTTGGAGTTCACACCACGGCAGGGTCACTCTGTGGAGTTACTCTCTGAAGGTGGGTGCCGGCTGCCGATCCCCCGGCTTCCCATTTCCACCTTCTCCCACCCCTTTGCAGTACTGGCATTGCTGGGCTTCTTGCAGAGCTGTGCTGGCTTAGGGAACTTCTCAGTCCCTCCTCTGCTCGTCCAGTCCCCAAGTGCTGTCATTAGCCCTCTGGTGAGTCCCACAACTTCAGTTGTTACCTCTGCAAACAGTAGAGCAGACTTTCTCAGTTGTCCTTCCACCTTCTGGGTGGTCTGTAGCTGTGTGGGAGCACTCAGCCCTGCTCGTAGACACAGCTGTGTGTCTGTCAGCTTCCCCAGGGAGCAGCGGACCACCGAAAGGCTGGATCCGCATCATGCTTATTTACTTTAGCTTGGTGCCCGGCATATGATGAGTTTTGAACTGAAACTTGCTGATAGGCAGATCAGGAATGAGAGTAGCTGATGTACAGAATAAGAGCTTGAATCAGAGCTTTAAAAATAACCAGAATACTTTAAAAAACACATTTCTTAAAAAAAAAATAGTGAACATCGAATCCATTTAAGGTAAAGCTTTACTCGTAAAATGCAACATGGTTAGAAAACTATTTTGTTACATACTAATTCGCTCCTTATTAACAGTGACAGAGGTTTTTCAAAATCATTTTAAACCTTGAAAAAGGCTTACAAAGTCAAGCGTCTTTCTGAGGTTAGGTAAACATTTTGCCCTCTGTTGACAATGCATAGATTTCTGCGTGTGGAGAAGTTGAAGGATTTGTCCTGTTGAAATTGTTTGGAATTTACACTTGAAAAGGAGAACAAGCCCACCAACTTTGCCCAAGGATCGGCCCCCAGTGACTTTTCTGTATCCCTAGGAGGAGCCCGAGGAAGACAGTGACCTGTCAGATTCTGGTGACGATGTGGACGGCAGGAAAGACGCCTTGGCTGAACCATGTTTCATGTTGATTGGGGAGATTTTTGAACTTCGAGGAAGTAAGTCTCTTTGTCACTATTCATGATACTTGCTGGTTAAGTAATTTAACACAATATCCCTTTTTTCCCCAAATCAGACACATATTTATATTCATTTAGCAAATACTTTGAAGGACCAAACAGATACTACACTGTGGTAGAATCTGAGGATACAACCTTAAAGAACTTAGGTCTGGATTTGCCCTGCACCCCATGTTCCTCTGAACAGAAGCAGAGAATGCTTTGAATTTCGTTTATGTAGCTTAGCACGGCCTCCTTGCCTGATCACCAAAAGATACACAAAAGATAATTTTGCATAGCAGAGGAAAAGCCCTCTTGTTAAAGGTGAGGTTCTGGTGCTATTAAGGTGGTAGTATAGCCAGGCACACAGGACTGCCTCAACCTTGCCTTTTAACCACCTCTCTTCCCCTAGAAGAGTGGCTCTCAGTGGAGAGGTGGGGGAATTTTGTCCCCAGGGGAGATGTGACGATGTCCGGAAACAGTTTTGGTTGGCCCCTCTTGCGGGAGGGCGCTGCTGGCATCCAGTGGGCAGGGGCCAGGGATGCTGCTGAGCAGCCTGCGGTGCCCAGGCCGGGATGCAGTTATCCTGCTCTAAATGACAGCAGTGCCGAGGTGAGAAATCCTGCCCTAGCAGTCCCTGAAGGACATGTACTCACAAGAAACCAGAGCAGAAAGAGTATAGAGACAGTCTTTCATGAAGACCTGCTCAGGTGTCTCTGCCCCGAAGCACTACTTAGGTGAAAGGTCAACCTGTCCTTCTCGGCTTAATTTTGAGTCCTGAAGAGGACTCTGCCTGCCCACACTTTCCGCAGCTCAGTCATGAGACCAGTATACGTGGTCATACTTGCAGCCTCAGTCCTAACCAGACAAAAAACAGGTACCTAAAGACACCCCCAGCCACCTAGCAGAGGAAGCATATGATAGGAGCAAGGGTTTGTGTGGTGCCATATGCCACCGCCCAGGAAAATGCCACCCTGAGAATGTCCTGGGCTCTGTCCTCTCAGATTAGCATCTTTTCCCATGAGGTGAAGAAGGTGGGAGGAGGTGGTCCTGTATAGGAAATGGGGCTGTGTGTCCCTGTTTGTTTATATAGCCCTTAATGCATCACTTACAGGATTATTAGCAGATGGGAAAACTCCAAGGGCTATTATAAACTTGATCTTGTCTTACATGGCTTTTAATCCTCATCATCCACAATAATGCCTGGTCCGTACTGAGTGATCAGTGAATCACCTGGATGAATGGAAGTACTCATAAATGAATAGGCAAGAAAATTTAAAAATGCCAGAATGAATTATGTTGACCATTGAACCTTTTCTTTCTCTAAGCCAAAACTGAAACAATCAGCAGGATATTTTGGGAGCCTGTGTTTTAAATATTGTTCTGTAGCAGAAACAAAAATATCTCAGATGTGCATTCTTCCTCCAGTGAATCTACACTGTAAGGTTCCAAAAATGTAATCCACATTAAGCAATAGGCACAATTAAATTCTAAACTATGCAGAGATTTACATATAAGGATATTCGTTTTAGCATAATTCCAGTATGAAAATTTGGAACTAAGCTAAACTTCAGAAATAGGGGATGGTTCAATTAGGAAATACCCATATGATGGAATATCATCCAAATATTGGAGATCTTTTCAGATGAAAAAGCTTTAGCTGTTCCATATTTTAGACACTTTTATATATTGATGTTTACCTTGATTCAGTGTAGGCAGGGAAATGAGTCCTTAAGATGTACAGCTGATGTTTAACATGGTTCAGGATAGGCAGAAAATGCTTGTTAGTACTCCCCCCCACCAGCTCTGCCTTTCCCTCAGGGAAGTCTGATCCATTAAAGCCCAAATCCTCCCTGTTTCCCACAGAGGAGAGGAGATTGAAGAAGCACCGCTCTAGCATTCCAGTCAGTGCACCCTGAGATGCAAAGAGATTGAGACCCGGGGGAGTGTCCCAGCCATCAAGGCGAGAGCCGGCCTCCCAGTCCTGTGTTGGCAAGGTCGTCTGCCTGCTCAGAAGCACATTTGGTTTTGCTAGTGACATTTCAGAGGGCAATAAATAGAACGTCAATTATAGCGAGATGTGGTATATTTGCTATCAGCAAAATCCCAGTGTCACTGCAAAATCCTCATGGCTTTGAACAAATGAGCCCTCGGAAGGAATAAAGGGCTATTTTGTTGGGGTTGGTGGAGTTGGGAGAAAGTAATAAATAGAGTGAGGGGATATTGGAGATGGAAAGAAATTTGTAGCAAAGCCGTTTTGGTTCCTGTTCCAGTTCCGGATACTAAAAGGGACCAGTAATACAGCCTTTCAAAAATTTATAACTGGTCACTCAGCTGTCTGCATCCTTCCTAGTAGCACATGTCCTCAGACCCTGTGGGTATGACCTGCCTCTCTCCTGGCCTAGAAAGACCGAGTGAAGGTGTCACCATGGACAGACACGCTCCTCCCAGCCTGAATGCCAGCCTAAAATGAATAAGTCTTCATGCTGGTGGCATGTGCTGAATTCCATAAAAAATTGAGGCATGGTTCTGACTCCAAGACTTGACTTACACTTAAAGGATTAACAACATTACTTTAACTGGATGCTTAGATCCATTAAAAAAGTTAGAAATGACTTTAGAATATTTAAAAGTCTTAGTACCAAGTGTGTTAATTGTTAATTTTTGTTTGTTTGGCTTCCTTGTCTAGAGGTGTTTCTGAATTTACTGCTTTTAGGTTTTCTTAGTGGTACAGAAGCCCTGAACTCTTGGCTCCATTATAGCCAGGTCTGAATTTCTCATGCTTATGTGTCAATAGCTAAACATTTCAAGGAGCGGAGGTGAATATTATAAATGGAAAATTTGGTTTATATTCCAGTTTGCAGACCAAAAATATTGCCTTCCTTTGGTTTATTTTCATATTCTTTACTTGTAAAAATGTGTCTTTGTGTTAGGGGATTAAGGGGCACTATAATTCGCAATCACAATACAGGTAGGTCACAGGGAAGGCAGTACAACATGGAGAAGACAAGTAATGACTCTGTAGCATCTTACTACACTGATGGACAGTGACTGCAGTGGGGTCGGGGGGGACTTGATAATATGAGTGAATGTTGAAACCACAATGTTCATATGAAGCCTTCATAAGATTGTATATCAATGATACTTTAATAAAAAATGTGTCTGTCTGTGTTAATAATAAAAGTTTAGCTCTTTGGAATCCTTCACAACGCTCTCTCATACAAAATATTGACAAGACCTTCAGAGAAAAAAAAAACACGTTAATACTGTTCTTTTCCAGACGAGGAAACCAGGCTGGCACTCAGAGCAAGTTGGGAGGTGGCACAGGAGGGGTGCTGAATTCACATCTCACTTAGGAGCCAAGCTCCTCTCGTCTACCTTTCTTCCCCCAGACACATAGAAGTGATCTGTAAATACTCTTCAAATGGGAACAGTTAGACCCACCAGGTCATTAATATTTCAACACATTTGTCAGGGTTGGACTACAGATGTTTCTCTTACAGAGCAGTGTGTTGGAAAACTGGGCTTAACAAGCCAGACAGAAAAGTAAAATAGGAATTGCAGTGTCTGCTAGTGGAAAACAGACATATTGTCAGTAGCCCCGGGGACACTGGAAGTAAAGCATTATATCCACTTGCTAGCTCAGCTGTTGTTTAGGCATTGAAAAGCTGTAAAAAAAACTTAGGTTTCATCTCATTGGTTGCTAAGTAGCAAGTGAAAGTGTGGTAGAATTTTTCTGGGCGGAGGTTTGCTGATCTCAGTCCCCACTCTGCAGATACATAGCCTTAGTGTCACAACTCAGACTGAATTAAATGGCAAGATTTATGTTTTGTGCAGCTATGAAAATGTCATTGATTGTGCTATCCTGTGGTAATACTTTTCCTCTGATTTCTATTTTAGTGTTTAAATGGGTGAGAAGAACATTAATTGCTCTTGTTCAGGTCACTTTTGGAAGAACCATCAACAAGTGAGTTGTACGAAATTAATATTTGAATTCATGCCCTACCTTTTACCTTGGCAGTCACAGTACCTTGTGATATAGTAGCCAGTGATCACTCTGACGGTATTTTATTTTCTCTTATTTTTTGTTTCTGACACGATTCTAAGATTCGATAGGGAAGCAGATTTCTGAGTGCATGGGGACCTCGATGAGAAAAGCTGGAACTAGGTCTGGCATTCTGGCTGATGAGGGTCAGCAGGTTCTGGGAAGTTCTTATTTGATCACGGTGACTGGTTTGAGCATCTTGGGTGCAGTGATTTTATGTCGCCTGCTAGCAACCAATTTAAAGTTTAGGTCCTAAGCCAGAATGAAAGTAGGATGAGCATCGTTTTGCAGAGACTTATTTGGAGGGTGATGCAAACCATATTTTTTCTTAGAGTTGGGGTAACAAAAATGGCAAGTTGTTAATATCGGAGGACCCATCAAGGGTGTGCATGTATATCGTATAACACCACTACAAGCCATATGTTTGTTCTAAATTTTATTATAGAAACTATGTATTTTCTCTCTCCATGTATGTATATTCTAAGCATTATTATATAAACCATATATATATTCTCTCTGTATATATATATTCTAAACTGTATTATAAACTAATATAACTATATTACATTATCCATATACATAAAAGTTTAACTCTATACCCAGTACTCTTCAAGCAATAAGCATTATGACTTCCCGCACAGTAAAAATGTGAGTCAACTGCTAAAAATAAGGGGGAAAAAATCACTTTTTGGTACAGCAAAATATGTTTTAAGGTGAAATTATTAGATTTTTCCAAGTGAAAGATTAGTTGTCAAACATTGGCACCAGGTTAATATGATAGTTTTTTCAAATAAATCTCATAAATTTTTATGGGAAACATAGTAGAGAACATGTTCTTTATACTTATTTGCAAATAGAATATATTTTCCTTGTGGTCATAAACCAAAGTTCACTTCTCTATTTCTAAGATTTTTTTTAAAATGGTGTTAGTGGCTTGTTCAATTGACTTAGTATCATAAACTTTTGTTTTTCAATCAGAGAAATGGCCTGTTTAACTTACGGTTTCATTCTAAGGCAAACTTCTTTAGTATTGTCAGGCCTTGTATAAAGAAATTTCCAGAACGGCCCTGTTTTTCTCAGTACTCCAGACCTGATAATTTATTTTCCTTTTCAGTTTCAGCAAATCATGCATTCTTGCCTTCCTCCTATTTATGATACTGGCTCTTAATTATAAAATAAACAGCTGTGGTTTGTGAGTGGTGAACACACTTGGCAGTTATTTTCATGGAGCTGGAGGAGAGGCATCATGTAGAGAATTTTCAGGCTGTTTATTTCAATGGGCTTTTTATCAGGTAGAGAATTTATGAAGCACCTGGCCCTTTGCTATTTTTGCCTTTAGCAAATGACGACACATCATAAAATTAAGCAGCAGTACAATATGTGCTTCTTGCCTTGTGCCAACTATAATTTCACATACCAGAATTGCTTCAAAAGCTTTGTATGGTTTCCATAGAGAGTCAGACTTAAATTGATAGAAAATACTTAGGTGATGGCCTTCAGTAAGAGTCACTTACCTAATCTGAAGTTGCTAATAGAAATTTTCTTATTTCTTCATGTGAGTAACCCAAAACAAGAGTACAGAAGGAAACATTTCTGCCTTTTATATAGATTTTTCTCAAGCAGGTCGGCAGGCTCTCTCTTAAACAGTAGTCCTGCTAAATTAATAATTATTTGGTCTAGTTACAAATTGCACAGTTCTAAGCAATATGGGGAAGTATCTTAGGAGTTACTTGCAGTTACAATCAATTAACAGAGTTTTAACTCATAGTAGAGTTTACACTTCCATAGTGACATTACTGTGTGCAAAGGACGAGGCTTGAAACATCTACTTTAGATACTACTTCTGAAAACCTTACATTGTCTCTTTAAAAATCTGGTTGGGAAGAGAGAGTCTTAAAGTGCATTTTGATTTACTTATCCATGACTTGAGTTTGACATTTCAGGTCTTTCTGGCACCTGGAATCTAAGATGATTCTTTTCCCTTTCCCAACAGAGAGACTTCCTCCTCCCAACATCACAACTACTCTTGGGCTCTTGAACTGTGTTTACTTGTCTCTTGACCCAGGAAACCTGTAATTGGTTAGATCTGGACTAATGACAAATCAAATAGGGTTGTGTGGAAGACCTGGGTAACCAGATAAAGGCGCTTGATTCATAACTGTGCAAGTCAAACGTCTGCCCAGTTTTCATCCCCATGGAAATTTGAAGTGGCCAGATAGCAGTGAATGTTTTCAAAGCCCTTCACACTGTGGTGAACGGGGTACCTTTTTTCGTTTCAGCTCCCGAGCCCATGAGCTGTACCCTGGGTCAGGTTACTCTGTGCGGTGCTGTCTGCCATAGCAACCCTGAGAGAGAGCTAGTGAATGAGCTTTGTTTCTCCCCAGGACTTTAGGAGCTCAGGGAAGTTTTCCAGATCACTTTTAACAGTTTTTACATGGCTTTATGTTTGCAGTTGATACCACTTCATGGAGAAATAGACATACTCAAGTATACTGAGTATTATGCACAGAGTAGTTGCAGCGTCAAACAAAGCAGTCCATCTCCTCTCACTTCCTGTCTTTACAGATTGAAAGGTACTGCGTGGCAAACATCTGAAGTCAGTATAGTGACCAGGGAATGTGTAAGCCCCAGGAATGAGGGGCCATCCACTGTCACCAAAAGAAAAAATAACTTTTAGAGCCAGAGTTTAAAAATCCAATTCCTATAAGGCATCAAACACTTCAGATCAGGCTATGTCTTAACCTGCTGATAAATGCCTTTTGAGAATAGAGTGTAAAATTTTTTAAAACCTTATCAGAGAAATATTTTTCTCTTAAAAGACAAATCCGGGACACAGTGAGCTGGATTTTCAGTGAGCAAATGTTGGTTTACTACATCAGTGTTTTCCGGGATGCTTTTTGGCCAAACGGGAAATTGGCCCCACCAACCAAAATCAGAAGCAAAGAGCAAAGTCAGCAAACAAAACAGAGAGCGCAGCAGAAGCTGCTTGAAAACATTCCAGGTGAGGCCTGAGTTCTGATCCTAAAAGTACAGAGATCGAAAGGGAGCACAAGCCCTACTGAGGCATTTTTCATTTATCTCTCTCAGGAAACATTATTTACAATAAAAAAAAATGGTCACCTTTTTTAAAAAAGATTTTCCTTTAAATCATGTCTTTTCAATCATGTAATATACTAAGAACCTTAATAAGAACTGTACTGATTATAACAACTTTCTTTTAAGTAGAAAGATGTTTTAGAACATACAATTTTGTGCTTTAAGAATCCTGCTAACATACACTGCTTTGAAAGCTTAATTTGTAATTGGATAGCAATGTATTAAAATTGTAGTTTGTATAAATGCATTATGTTGACAAATTCTAAATTAGCATGTTTCTCTTCAAACATTTGAAAGAAATGACCATTTGTGTTCTTCATGCCCCAGTGCCGTTATTTATGGTGTACACATCATGTTATAGCTCCTTCACCAAACAGCTGTGCAGTATGCACTTTATCAATGAGAGCATAGAATATAAACCCATTTTTCAGATATGCTTCAGAGCCTCGTTGGACAGCAAAATGCCCGTCATGGTATAATAAAAATATTCAGTGCACTGCAAGAAACAAGAGCCAATAAACATCTGTTATATGTGAGTAATTTAAAACCTACCCCAGGATTAACTAATGTCTTCCATTTTATGTTTCTGTTCGCACATTGGCGTGATTTTAATCCTTTGTTTTCTTAATCATTCTTGTTAGAACTCTGAACCCATTTTCTCTGCTTCATTTTTGTCTGTGTTCAGTTTGGTTAAAAAAACAAAAAAAGGAAAAAGAAGAAAAAAAGGTACCCTTGGGATACTAGCTGTGTCTCCCTTGACTCGGATGAATGTAATATTTCTGTGTGATGACTTGGTTTTCTTGTTTCAGCAAAGCAAAGTGTGTCCGAGCCATGGATCTGACTGTGGTTAGCAATATTAAATATTGTTGATGGTTTGAGAATGGTTAAGACACCAGGAAATAAAGCAAGCTGATGCTAAATGGAGTTTATATAATATTAATTTCTTCTGTTTGAGAGTAACTTGTTCAGTGGGTAGTCTCAGACCTAAAATTAGACTTCTCTCTTAGGCCTAGATATTTAGAGTAACCCTCAGAGAGAAAACACATTTTTCTACATTTTTTCTTCTTTTCTTGGTTCAGGTGCTGATGGAACTGCTGCTAACTGAATTGTGTCCTGAGCTGAAAACTCATTTAGATCAACTTAAAGCTGGTCAAGTTTGAGACTGCACAAATAAACCACCAGAGAAATGTCTGTGTAATAATAGACATGAAACATTTTCCTCTGTTCCAGGGGGCTTGACTCAGACCACACTGATTTCTTATTTAGTTACCTCCCTCTAGTTTTCTGTGAAGTAAGCAGACTTGGGCGGGGGAGGTACCCGATGCTATAGCTGGCAACAGAAAAAAAGCACTTGTTAATTATTCGTTTTTATTTTAATAATAATATAAAAACTTTGAAAGTTCACACAATGGTTAAGATGCAATGTTAATATGTCATAAGAACCTAGAAAATATTTTAAATATTTATGAAAACAGTTTTGTTTTAAAATGACAAACTAGGAATATTGTACAGTTAACTCCCTCAGCGAGGATTCTGAACATTCCTGTATTATTTCATGTGTATTGAAGAACATTGTGTGCAATGCTTTGTGTAAAGTTCTTGTGGAAATTTTATTGTCTTTATTTTTACCAAAGATTTCCCATAGTTTGTAGCCTTTGAAGCAATAAAATATAAAAATGAATTACAGGGTTCTATGATGTTTAAGATGCTCATATCTTCAAAAAAAAAAGAAAAAAGGTTGAAATACAGAAGGCAGTTTAAGTATTTACCAAGGGCCTTTTTGATAGAAAACATGGTGCATGTAAGTACTTCTGCAAGGAAGTATAGTTTTCCGCCTTCCTCCAGTCTCTGAATATGTGAAAAACATGGTGTTTAGTGTGAATGAGAAGAGCTAAATTAGTGCTTGAAATGGTGAGATCAGGAGCAGGGATGTGAGCCGGACTTTGAAGGGTGGGCAGGAACGAGATAGGGAAAAATATGGGGAGGGAAGTTCACTCCAGGCAGTTTAGGGACTTGATTGTATCATCAAGTCTTGTGGATTGGTAGGGGCATTTGGTGAGGTGCAGGGTACAAATGATCCCTTTTTACCAGTGGGGCCACGGACAAGTCAGTTAATTTTTCAGGGCTTCACCATCTGTTATGCCAGGATAATTGAATACTTTCCTCTCTCTAATCCCCAGGACTCTTGAAAGCAAAACAATTAATAGGCAAAGACTCAGTTTGAAATCCATGAAAGAAAATATCATCATACTAAAATGGTATTGATTATGTCATTGCTAGATTATACCTGCCAAGTTCTTGATGTGAAACCTAAGTTCTAAAAGATAAATGATTAAAAATTAATAAACCTAATTTTATCTTTGGGACTCTTTTAGTTACAGCTCTTTGATCCTTTTTTCAAACCAGGGCAATATATGACACTTCAGGAAAAATCCAAAGTTGACTGTTTATATGGATAAGAATTATCCTTCATAGGGATGTAGAAAGGACACATGCAGAGAAGAGAAGCAGTGTGAAGTCACCAAGGCCCAGGAAGGCTTCGTAAGACAGTTACTGGTAATGTCCATTTTATGCATAAACTTTAGTTGTTAAGTTTATACTGCAAATGAGAAAAATATTTTGACTCTTCAGTCTTTAGGATAAATTCTCACTTTAAGAAAAAAAATGAAAAAATCAAAACTCCTGTTAAGATTCCTTGTAGCTGCTATCTCATGAAAAAGTGTAATAATCTAGAAGCCTCAACTCACTTGAATTAAAGCTGACAAAGGTCAGGGTGTACACTATGGCCTGCAGCCATGGAACTTTGCAGGGATCCACCTTCCAGAAGAACCAGCTTTATGGTAACTCCAGTAAACAAATTAAAAATTCTGTGTTGGACTCACTGAAAATATTTAAGCATTGCATTTTACCACATATGACATGTCAAATTCCCACGTTTAGGATGTCTCAGACCTGTGTTTTAGTGGCAATTTAAAAAGTGGTCTTTACTCTGGGATGAAGAAAGATAGCATATCTATTAAATGTGCTATTAAAATGAACGTACACTACTTCATTACATTTGTATTTTAAGATTCTTAAAGGCTTAAGGAAGTGCATTTAAGTGTGGGGGAAGAGAATCCTGCTTGGGAATTTGGATCTTCAGATGGTTGAAGGAATGTTACACGGATGGTATTAAGAGGACAGGAGCAAAGCAAAGGGTCATTTATTGTAGAGAGAGATTTAAGTTTGGTATTATGAAATCCTGTAATGGGCTTGCCATATTGAAGGGAGTTACTGGGGGAGAAGAGAGTCTTCAGTAGGAATTTTAAAAGAAAATGACTAATTTTCAGGGGTGGTTTCAGTTTACGTTTTTTAAGAGATTTAAGGGAGAAGGGTATGACTGTTTGAGGGCATCTCACAGACCTAAGTGTTGAAATTTCTTTCCTTTATATAAAGACAAAATGAAGTTCAAGTAATACAGTAAAATGAGAACATAAAACAGGAGCAATTAATTTTTTGCCATATAATATATCTTTATTGACTGGTACCTACATGTTAATTGTACTAAGATGAGATCTTACTTAAATCCACTTTTGGAAAGGTGGTTATGATTTATAAAACAAAGTCACATTAGTTGAATATGTTTACAAAGAAGGTATAGTCAGGATATATTTAAGACATACCATTTTCAGTGTATTTTCTTCATAGATGTATTATCACTATACTGTCTTCTGCATGTGGGTCCTGCTATTTGTACTGTCAACTTTTGCCTTCGTAGATGTCACTGATATAAGGAAAACCTCTTACTAGTTTAATTTTTAACAATATTTAGTTATAGTGCTTATATTGATGATTTCATTGATTTTTTTCCCCATATTTTATCCTACCTTGAAATACATCCAAGGTTTTTTAAAATGGAGGAAGTGAGTTGAAGCACAAGGAAACATCTTTCTTTAGTTATACTACCAAGAATATAGCAGTCAATTTGTTAATTAAGATCTATATTGGAACATACGGAGGGGCAAGATTCTAAGCAATGTCTTAAACCCCCTTTTTTTGAAGTTTATAACAAATTACCACTTACTTATAAGAATCTCTTTTAAGAAAACAAGATGTCTCAAAAGACAGTGCAATCTGAATTTTAATAACTTCAGAAGTATAAATGCTACACAAATTAATTTTTTTAACTTGAAAGTTTCTTTAAATTTTTTCTTTCTTTTGTGAATTATAAATTTAAATGAAAAATAACAAATTGAAATAAAATTAAATAAACTAAGGGTCAAAGAAATTTTAAAGAATCAAACTTTCAGTGGTGTTTTGTTTTTTACAAGTCTGTAGCATTTATACTTACGAAGTTATTAAAACTAAACTGTACTGTCTTTTGGGACCCTCTGTATTTAAAGAATGGGAAAAGATCATTGCTTTATGGAATGGTTTTCCATATTTGATGTGTCTAAGTTAGTCTGTAGACTAAGAGCTGGATCTTTGAGGACTCTTCCTGCCGTTTGGTCCTGTAGCTAGGTTTGAGGTTGTGAAATTACAGAATATAAATTCAAAAACAGAGGTGACATGTCATCAGCAACATACTCAGGATAATGTAATTTGGGATAGTAACCAAACATAGCCACTATAAAAATACCCACATTCTAATGTGTTGGGATTGATGAAATCTGTTGAAATTATGGTCTAAATTCTTTGAAGAATAAGTAAAGAGTGAAGTTCATCTGCCAATGTACGATTCAGACGACAAGCCTTAAAATCAAACAGAAGAGTCAGTTATTTAGATGTATTTTGAATTGTTGTGTCTTACTTTTTCTTTTTTCTCCTTTTTAAAACATTCTTGGTTTGTTTTTAAAAATAGTTAAGTATGATGAATTCCAAGGGAATTTCTTAATTAAGATACATTTTTCTTGATATGTGACTTCTTAATAAGGGAAGTTCAAGTTAGCACATATGCAAAAAAACCACACTAAAAACAACCATGCTGTTATTATCTGAAAGAGAGAAAATTTTATCAGTGCCGAGAGTAATGGGAATTTACGTACTGATGACAGCATTCTCTGTTATAAACTATTAAAATAAGTAACATAGCATTAACGTTTGGCCTCAAACTTGCTATTATCTCATTATGTGAAGAGCAGCATCTATAATAAAGTAAACTTTGTTATGACTAAAGTAAATAGATGGAATAGTGCATAATTTCATTAGATGTCAAGAATCTGAGAGAGACGGCAGAGGTCATCTCATCCAAACCGTACTCCATGCAGAAACTGGCCCTCAGTACCCATGACAGTTGGTCACTAGATATTTGTTGCTTCTAGTGACAAGAATTCACGACGTTATAGGGAAACTTTTGTTCTTATTCTTCTTTATATTAAGCTAAAATTTATCCCCAGGTATGTAAGAATCATTGAAGGGTCTTAGGAGAATATATAATGCTGGTCTCACGGACACCCCGAGAGGCAAAGTGCGTGCCAGTCGCCCAGCCTGATGGTGGCAGAGCTGAGGCCAGGCATGGCTCTCCTGACTTCAGGACCACTGCCTGTTCACCGTCGTGGCCTTACCTTTCCCTGACACACCCTAGTGGGAATAACTGGCTGTAATTCTGCTCCTGTCTCCGTAGTTCCTTTTCTATAGGAAGCCCTTGTCTGATGAGGGCCCCTGTCAGGGCCCCTCATGTCCTTTTCCTCTGCATCAAATACTCAGTCTCTTTACCATGCCTCAGAGGACAGGATTCCAGACTCTTCACTGGCTTACTGCCTCTGAATTTTCTCCATTTTAAAAGTATCTCCCATAAAATACAATAATGAAAATTGAGTAATGGGGCTATCATCTCCCATCATACAGAAAATAGTTCTAAGATTGCAATCTGTTTGTTTTGCTGTTGTATTTAGGATGAACATATACCATATTTCAGTATATTTTTAACCCAGAGTTGTTTTTGCTTGTATTTATTTATGTTTAAGAATAGCATAGATTCTGAAATTGACTTGGTTTGGGAATCAGTATAATACAGAGAACATTCATATTTTTTAAAAGTTAAAGACAACTATTTTTCATACTAACAGAATGGTATAGCAGTAAATATCCCAAAGGTCTGTTGTATTTGTGTAGCATGTTCCTATATTTATGTATTAATATAGGCTTAATGCTCTGGAAATTTTAATTTCAAACAAAATACAGTTACCTCAAGGGTAAGGTGTTCAGGACAATGTGGGTTTGAATTGTGTGAGTCCACTTATAAATGAGTTTTTTTCAAAAAAATATATTGGAATTTTTTTTTGAGATTTAAGACAATTTGATAAAACATTTTCTTTTCTCTAGCTTTATTGTAAGAATACAGTATTTAATACATATACAAATTATGTGTTAATTGGCTGCTTATGTTATAGGCTTCTGGTCAATGGTAGACTTAGTAGTTAAGTTTTTGGGGAGTCAGAAGTTACACATATTTTTCAGAAGTTACACAGATTTTCAACTGCATGGGAGGTGGGCGTCCCTCACCCCAGCATCGGGTCATGGTCAACCGTACTGTTTAGGTTTCCCAAAGATCGGAATCCCTGGAGAGCCTTAACAAATACACTTGTGTCCCACAACTTGAGACTGTGATTTGCTGTGAAATAAAGACTGGGTTTGGAATTTTTTAAAGATCCCTAAGTGATTTTAATATGCACACAAGTTTGGGGATCACTGCTATAATCTGATCAGATTCAAGCATGGGGCTTAGAAAATTGTTCCTGCTCCAACAATTTGTGCACTCCATAAATTGCTTTATAAATCTTATGATGAGATAATTCCAGTTTGGATTTCATGGGTATCGTGGACCTAAGGTGTGCACATTTTTTTTTCTTTTTTAAAAAATTCACTTACAGCTCCGTTCACAATGATTCCCTCTTTCCCACTTTTTAACAGTTTCTTGATTTTAGATGTGAAATCCATTTAGGATCTAAATAAATTGACCACATGGATTAAAACATTGAAAAGATTCATTTGAACTGATTACTCCAACCTCATGAATATTTCTCTTACAAGTGGTCGAGGTGACACATAAGCACTTTTAAGAACTACATTTCATTAAAGTACTTGATAACAGTCGTACAGGTTCCCGCTCTTTCTGGGTGAAAGAAGGCAGGAACATTCTGGCTTAAAGGTCTTGATGGTGGGCCTTAGACTGCAGATAGTAACAGAGAATAATTTGCATCGAAATAGCACTTTTATCACCTGAGTTTAATTATGTTAATAATTTGATAGTTGTCTGCAAACAGTCTGCATATCTGAAAACCTCTCTTGAATAGAGGTTATCTGCACAATAATTAGGAAAAAAATCCATAAAGATGTTCAGGTCTCAACTAAATGCCTAGACATTTCTATTACGAGTCAGTTTATGTTTGTTCTCACGCTTACTTACCTTAGAATAATAGTGTTTCGCTGTGGCTTCATCCTTTGTGATACCCAAGCCAAGCTGAAGACACCGTGCATGGTAGAAAGATGCCATGGCCATGCCTTTATTTATGAATTCTGGGAGACAGTCAGTGTCCCGGGCGATAATAGGGATGTCGTGAGCCTCATCATAGTCAGCAATCCTGTAATGATGTTGAGTTGTGAGGTTAAAAAGGACGTCAGTTATGGCTCACACTTTTACAAATGACAGGTCCAGAAACTGTCTTCATGCCCCAGGTAGGTTCCCTGTTTTTCCATGTTGGGAACAAAGTTGTTTGTTGTGCAGTGAAGGGTAGATACAACCTAGTCAGTTACTACCAGGGAAGAGCAACTGCTAGGATGGGCACTTTACAGCTTCCTTTTAATTACAGTCATCGGGCTTAATCACCACCAGAAAACAAAAGAAAAGTTTGTTTCTTTTTGTCTTGTAATATTAACATTTTTGCTTTATCACTTCGTAGACTTAAAAAATGAGGAGAAAAAGCATTTTCTATTTCTTTGGATCATTATCATTGAGCTTCAGATTGGACTTCAGTCACACAGGGCCGGGAAACACATTAAGAAATCTGCACTTCTGTCTTTGTTAAAAAATGGGTAATGAGAAGAAGTCATCCTTTATAACCCAAATGTGGAGAATCATGTGGAAATGAGGTTGAGTCACCTCCATGTCAACCCTAATATTATGGGGAATAAGAATATGGACAATCATTGGAAGTTTCATCAAAGATTTTGAGAACTGTTTAAAGTCTTAGTTTTAACCAGGTGGGCACTTGGAGATTTGGGACATTGGAGATCACACCTTTCAGTGGCCTGCTGCCTGGAAGCCAGGAGGTTGGGGAGGAGGGTGGAGCAGCCTCTCCTGGCCTCACACTGGGCTGGGGAGGGCAGTCGGGGCTCTGCTGGAAGGGCATTACTGGGAAGAATGATAATCAACCTGGTCTTATGGCCCCTCTAGAGAATATCCAGGTCAGTTTTTCCTAGTATGTTGCCTTCTATACATGGTGAGTGAGTTAATGTAGAAAAGTACATGGGTTCAGAGAGAAGAAATTTCCATATGTTTTATAAAATGTTGGTGTCTTTTAGCCATTATTTTCATTTTACCACCCTTAATATCAAGCTATATTGCAATTCTGCCAGGGTGGAACCTGTGGCTGAGGATGAAGAAATTAAAAGTTTAATAAACACTTCGGATACGCCAAGCTATGTTAAGTACTTTAAGTACACTATTTTTATAATCTTTCAGTAGGAGAATTTTCTGCTTTATAAGAAAAGCAACCAATGCCCAAAAAAGCTAGGCTTGCTTAAGATCACTCAGCTGGTATGTAGAGCAAACAGTACTGAAATCTTGAAGACTAACAGCATAGAATTGTATATCCGAAATGGTAGCCACTAGCTATGTGTCGCTATTTAATTAAAATCCGTGAGAGCTGATTAAAGCTGAGAGTGCAGGTCCCCACTGCACCGGTCACATGCCAAGGGCTCGGTAGCCACCATGGCAGTTAAGTTCTGTTGAACAGACCTGGCAGAGAATATCTAGTAGGAGTTTTTGTGAGTATTTTCGCCCAGTTGGTTTACCTTTTGGAAAATGCAGCACACTTTGTAAAAAATTTCATGTTATAGTAATACGCCACGAGATTCCCTTGAGCGTAGACGTTTCCGCGTTCTGCTGCTTCCCTTAAGCACTGCAAGGCAGCTTCAGTATCCTGGTGGATGCCCTGTCCATAAAAGTACATGAGCCCAAGAGCACCCTGCGACTCCAGGTTTCCATTGCCACATGCTTCTGAGTGCCAGTAAAATGCCTAAGAGAAAGCACAAATTCATCATACTTATTTTTCACCGGGTGGATTATAAGGGAATACTGAAAAGAAATTTCAAATGGTAAGACAGCACCATTGGCGCATCTCTAGGAAATCATTCTAGCACCTTGAACATATTGCAGGTGAGTACCATTTCATGGGCCTGAAAGAGTGCAAGGTGAGCCCTCCTGTTGTCTGTTGTCTCCCCACAGACAGGTGAGGTCACTGTCTGGAAAGCTGGGAGTCTCAGGTTTCAGGGTTTTCAGACTTTCCAGAGGAAGGTTGGGAATAGGAACTAAGTGTCTGCAAGGCTTTGAGACCCACCGGCAGTGAGGCCCATGATGGGGGATCAGCTGGCGCTGAGGGGTGGTGAGAGCTCTAAGGGGACCTCAGCGACAGCGCTGTCAAGGCCAAAGGCAGCCAGGGATGTGAGCTGCATGTGGTCTCAGGTGTACCTGTGTGCCACTCGGCCACAGTGAACGGGACCAAGCTCCAGTAAGCATTCCAAGTGACCGCTCAGTACCCAAGGAGGGTCTGGGTTGTTAGGTGCCTCTTCCAAGTACCACTTGGCCCTGCGTTTCTTCTCCCTATAAGATTTCTTGGAAAATAGTTCAGTCTGATGTCTGAAGACATTATATTTCTGTAAAAATCTTACAGAGTTTTAATCTTTAGTTCTTTGTGCATTTCACTTATTAGTGTCATTACTTCCTCAAATCAAATGTAATAATTTATTCATGCATAAAGGATTGAGCTTTATTTCGGGACTCTCCCCCTTCTCTTAGCTCTTACGGTATGATATTTTGTACGTGTGGCTTTTTGTAGCATACAGAAGGCTCTCACATCCGTGGTCGTCTTTGGTACAGGTGGGGAAGATGGCATTCTTAGATGAGTAAAGGGTGAAATGAACTTTAAGGTCCTAATATGTAAACTTTCTTACACTTTAAATAATAGATATTCAGAACCATATACTTATTCTTCACCACCCTCCTTTCAAAAAAAATAGTGAAATGAATATTAATACACATTAATGCTAGCATTAAAAACAAAGAAATCGATGTTACCTTTTCTAAGTCTTTAGGCTCCTTTGTTGAATAATACAATCCTAGGATACTTTGAGCCTTCACACTAGCTTTTGGATTTCCATTGTCTGCAGCAAAGAGCCATAGTCTAAAAGAGAAAGTGGCAAGACAAGTTATTCTTTGGATCAGCATTTGATTAAAACAAAATCTCGGTCCCCGGTAAGACTACCTTTCAGCTTCCTCATCCGATCGTTTGACGCCTTGTCCTTCATAATAAGCTCTTCCAAGGTTGTAAGCAGCTGCAAATTGTAAGTTTCTCACTCTGGGACATGGAGAATCAACAATTTTCTTCATATATTCCACTCCTTTTTCCTTCCACAAAGGAAAAGAACAAACAAAAAAACCCTAGTTTTTAGTTTTACCTAAACTCTTTCTCCCAATAATGTAAAGAGTTCACCCTCTGACATGATGTGTGGCGTCATGACACTGTAACCGAGCGGTAGGGTGGTCCTGAGTCTGCAGGGCTGGAAGTAAGGAAACAACTAAGTCCTGAGTGGGCATTCCCAGGAGTTCTGGGATATAAAGCGTTTTCCTCATTTTATAGCTTCCCTAACTGCATTGTTTCAATGTGGTTTCCTTTTTTCTCTCCTCTGTCCTACCCTTACTCTGGATCGGCACCGACTCATCAAAGTGCAGGCAGGACTGTAAATTCTTTCACATTTACAATTCGTAGAGTACACTTGTGAGCCCCACACAAAAACTGTCTATCCACTGAATGGGCTCAGTGATGATTGACATCCACTTTGCCAGTCTTCATATAACATCTGCATAGTCACAAAGAGCACACAGGGGAGACATTACCTCCTCCAAAAACTCCATCAGACATAAACCTTCAACATCAAAGAAAATACTTGACAATCAAATATGTTTTTATACACTGTATTCTAGCTTTTACCCTTCACTGCTCTCTAGAAGTACTATTGCTGGCCAAACACCACAGTTATAGAAAAGAAATGAAAGGTGTCTTCCTTGTAGTAAGTCCCAATATAAAGGGATTAATTTTTGTGACTGTGAGGTTAGGTATCATTTTTTTCTCCCCAGCTGGATAGTAACAGACCTTAAAGGTAGTGAAGTGGCTGTGTAAATCCTCCCACAGATAGCAATGATCAGTGATTAAATCTGGACAAATAAAGAACAACTTCTTAAAGGCACTGGGAAGTTTACCAAAGCAAGTATAAGCTGGAGAGAGATTACTTTTGAAAACTGCAACTGGATCCATGAAGTTCAGTGAACCCTAGGCAGGAAAAACACAAAGATCTCTCTCTCGTCACACACCATAGTCAAAACGGCTGAATGCCAGTGATCTGGAAAGTAGCCAGAGAAAAGTAACTCATTGTGTGCAGGGAACAGTACAGTGAGTGACTGCTCATGAGGGTTAATGAAGGCCAGAAGATTTTAGAATTTTTTCAGGGCAGAAAGAAAAAGTCAACCAGCAAAACAATTCATCAAAAATGAAGGCAGATTGAAGACATTTTAGATAACCAAAATCAGAAATCATTCCTCAACAGCAGACTGAAGAAATGCCTTTCAAAGAAGTTTTTCAGATTAAAAGGGAGGAAATGTAGAACCCCAGAAATTGTAAATATCAACAAATACAAAAGGATATACATACACACACATACGTATATGCATGTGTGTGTATGTATTTTTCCTCTTAATTTCTTCAAAAAATATATGACTAAAGCAAAAATTATAGCACTATTTTGTGTCTTGGGTTTAAGATATGCAAATTAATACATATACCATGACACACAGCACTGAGACTTGGGATGGGTGGGTAAAGGAAAGCATACTTCTGTAAGGGTCCTGTATTTTACCTGAAGTAATTCAGTATTAACTTCATTTTTGTGCTAGTGCATACAAAGAAATGAACTTCTAGATATCTTGGAGATTTTTTAAAATAAATTCCCAATTTTTATTTGATGGTGTTTGAAATTTCTTTGTAAGTTCATGCAAAAAGAAAGTAAAAATAAAAAATAGAGAACATTATAATACTGATTCCAAATCTCATAGTTTAGTTTATTCTTTCATCTTCAGACACCAAAATAAGTGAGGCCTAGAAATATTATGGAATCAATAGATTATTATGTAGGTATTAAAATGATAATGTAGATTACATTTGTTGACAGGAAGAACATTCAAAATACATTGGTAGGTGAAAAAATGATATTATAAAACAATGTGTATAGTA
Source organism: Smutsia gigantea (assembly GCA_032199065.1). NCBI lineage: Eukaryota > Metazoa > Chordata > Mammalia > Pholidota > Manidae > Smutsia > Smutsia gigantea. Next base: position 107,205 of record JAVSCE010017872.1, read on the forward strand.
TGGTCCTATATTGAAAAATGTGCACACATACAAACTATTTTTGCATGGGACAATGCATAGAAGAATATACTTTAAAATAACAGTGTTTGTATTTGGTAATAGATTTTGGCATAATCCTATTTTTTGCTTATTTTCTAACTTTCCTCCGTATTTGTATAGCTTTGTAATAATTTTTAAGAATGAAAACATTTTAAAACAAAGGAAATTGACAGCTAATGGTAGCAAGGAGGGGGCAAAACTTTTTCACATTAATGTAAAAATGACTATTGCTATCCTTTGATGAAAGGATGGATGCTATTGAAATACAAGGGTAGAGAGTATTAAAATACAAATAATTTTTTAATTGTTTCAAACAATCTATTGACAATGAAATCTTAAATATTGTGAACAAAACAACAACTTACAGCATCTGTAGCTGTCCCGAGCCCATCATAATACATTACTCCTAGCTGGTAAGTTGCTTGAAGATCGTTTTCCTTGATTTCTTCAAACTGTTCTAATGCTTCTTCATACCATCCCTATAAACTCCCAGGAGATAGTGAATTATTTTTATTATTTTAAAATGATCCAAACTACTTCATTCCCACCTACATCTACTTAGTAGCACCAAATAAGACAAAAGCCAGAAAGAAATTCATGGAATTTGCAAGTCATTGACAACAATCAACACACCGTAAAGTCAATTTAATCAACCTAAATATGGCAGCTGAGGAAAGTGACCAGGAGGAATTATTATGGCTCAAGTCCTCCAGCTTTGTAGTTGTCCAGCTAGGGAATAAATATGGAAAAGCTAGTGTGTGATTCTCTTAAAATTTTCTTTGTTCCATACTTCCTATAAAAACCTACATGCCATGTGTCATTCATTTACAGCTGCTCAGCAGTCATGTGATCTGATAACAGATTTGCTAAGGTGTAAGGGACTAAAACTCAGCTTGTGTCTTAATCCTCCACGGAAAAATGCCCTGTGCTGAAGAAGGAATCATTTGTAATGGTGGAAAGAGAGTCTCTTACTGAGTTAGAGGGTCATTACTAGGAAGAGCAGGCCAGAGAAAAACAGCTTTTGGAGAACACAGAAACAATTGAATTTCTCTTTTCATAAACTATAATCAACAAATTGTTAAAGTTAATAAAAACTGCACTAAAATACCAGCAAATATTTATTTTAAAGAACCCATAACAATAAGTAAATGAACCTGTTGTTAGGACTCATTTTCCTTTCTGGCTAATGCTTAGCCTGGGTGCCAAGGGGCTGGAGAAATTAGACTGCTCACCGCAGAGGGAGAGAGAAGTCATTTTAGTTTTCATGATTTTGAATACCATATACATACTGGAAAAATCTCAATTATTCACCTCCAGCTCAGACTTCTCCTTTGAAAGCTAGACTCTTACATGTATGTTTCTACTTTGATATTTGGGTCACTAACGGGCAGGCATCTCAAACCTAACATGTCTCAAAACTGAACTCTGGATTATCCCCTCAAAACTCACTCATCCCCACTTCTCTATTTTCAATTCATGATGCTATTATTTGTATCCCCGAAATAAATCCAAGCTCCTCTGCTCTCCTTCTGGTCGACTACAATCCTCTTGCCTGAACTAGTATAATTTCCCCCAAGCTGGTCTTTGTTCCATGCTTGTCTTCTAACCCATTCATCACAGACTCAAAACACTTGAGTGTCTTCTTACCAGATTTCAAACAAAAGTCAGCTAGAACCGTCCTCTAACTTTTCATTCCTGGAGCTCAGGGAGCTCGTTCTCATCTCCGTGGTGGTCAGTTTCCCCTCAGCCTGGAGTGCGCGTCCACCTGGCTGTCTACATTACCTGCTTCCTTTCCTTCAAATTTTAGTTTCAACAGGGCTTTCCACCATTTCCCTAAGTTCTTCACTATCCCAGTAACCAGTTATTTGCTTTCATCATCCTTTCCCTTTTTTGTAGCTGTAAGTATATCTTCTTCTACTGAACTGTAAGCTTTATGAAATGGGGACTGTTCTAGCTCCCTATCCCTGGAAAGGCAGTGCCTAGCACAATCATAGCAAACCCTTCTAAAGTACTTATTTGGCACCTGGCCCTGGTGATAAGTACTTCTCCAGTTAACACATCCCCACAATAGCTCCATGAGATGCACATTATTATTCCCCCTTTACAGATGAGGAAACCGAGGCACTAAGAGTTTAAGTATTTGTGCCCAAGGATTCACAGTTAATGAGCAATAGAACCATATCTGAACCGCTGTCCAAAGCTCAGAGATCATTGTCTGAACCATGATGCTGTGCGATCCCCTTAGTGGCAGGTGCATATAAGTCCTCAACAAATACTTTCCAGAATGAATGGTGGAGCCATCAAAAGATTAGTAAGTGGGGTATAGGTGAATAGTTGTCCAAATAGTAGATGGTGAGGAACTAGATGGTGGGGGTGGGGGGTCCCTTTCCCTGGGGGTTCATTGAAGAATTGATGCTTTTTACTGAAGTTGGAGTGATAATTTGCATAGTTTCTCCTAACATCTACCTCACAGGATAACTCAGCATACTATGGATAAAGAAGGCGACTCCTTCCTTATGCTATGGAGGAACATACAAAGCTACCTTTGGGTACTGGATAAGAATCAACGCCCGTAATTGTTATTGATAAGAAAATATAAACGATACAAAATATTTAGACAAAATGTAACAATTAGATTTTTAATTTACAGTTTGAGAATGGATTTTATACCAAAGTGATTCCTATAAACAACTTTAATTAGAATGACTTGCATGGAGGAAGGTCCGATACCTCCTTAGGCCAATGCCAGGGTATTGTACTGAAAGCCATGAGCATAGTTTATGGAATTTAACGGAATTACCCTGGCGTAACAATGTAAGCAACTCTACAGAAAATTTTGCTATGAGGATCTGACAACAGCATTATATGAAATGAAAACAAAAAATGATACCTCTTCAAAATACAGTTGACCTCGTAGAAAATACGCCATAGCATCCCCTCTTCTAATTCTTTCCTTCAAGAGCTGCAATGCCTTATTCACCAACTTAGCATGGCTGTAATGACCTGATTTTAAAAAAAGTAAAGAATTCCATCCTTACCCAAACAATATGAATCGTTTCTCTTGAAGTTGTAAGTTCTATAGAATTCATCAAGTTTCCTTCCTAGTTCTCATTCCTAAAACTGGCCTCCTTAGCTCAAAGCAAAAGCATTATCACAGACGCTAATTCTATGCCCTGTATAGTCAAAAAGTGTAGATTGGGTTTCAAACTAACCCTGTTTATAACTAGACAGGAGCTCTAGCGATGCAGTCTATGTGCAGTTCTTCAAGTAAAGCTGTCCTGTGAGAGTGAAATTCTTAATAACTACTCTAACCAAATGAGCTAGCCACCCCCAATTTAATTTTTTAAGTCTATAGAAAAAAAGAAAGGTAGCTTTCAATGCCAGTTTCAAGTAAAGTATGGTATTGTTCTCTTTAATCTCAGCAACATCTGGCTTCTGTTTTCCAGAAGTGTGTCCTAAAGTCCTGAGAGTAAAATCAGGATTGGTATCTAATTAGGACACCTCACTGATGATTCACTACCAGATAAGGAGCAGTTTCTCAGATTTTAAGAATAGTAAAGTTAACCACTTCCTTGACAGCAGTTAGATTCACATATCTGGTTGCTTTTACTCTGGTGTGCAGACTTAACTTTTACTGAAAATATTAACAGAATTTGTACCAGTCTTTTCCTTTTGCCATTGGAAGAATTTCTGGTTCTTAGCAGCATACTGGGATAGCGAGGTATTACAGGGGCCTGGGGGCAACTTTTCACTGGCCGGCTTCATCCTGTCTCCACAATGTGTATTCTATAAACAGAATACAATATAAGATGTAGGCATCTTTTTCTCCAGAAAAATGCAGAGAGAGACTCCATTCCCACTTGGCAGTCCTCATCAAAAGCAACCTCCCCACACTGCCCCGCTATAGGACAGCAGAGTACCAGCCCTGCCATGTGAATACTCTTTCTCAGGAGACCAGGACTCTCGGTAGGTATGAGGCACAGCCATCCTCCACGCCTGTGTGGGAGCACGGGGTTAATGACGAGAGCTGTTTGCAAGTCCTCTCTGGCTGAGTTCACAGGCTTCAGTGGGTCATGTCCCCCACGGCAGCAGCTGCCACTAGTAGGGACTGGTGGCGCTGCCCACAGTTCTTGTGCACTGGTTCCTTCTTGTTGCCTTGAAACTGAAGTTCCTCAGACTCATTCATTGCAAATCAAAGCATTTGTCTGTTTTACCTGGGAATACACTTTATTTTTGCTGTCTTGTTCAGTTTTATCTTCCTGTCTGTACTGGATTGCCATGTTATGAGGTGGATCACAGCTGAATGGAAAATCAGAGCCTTCGTATAAAATGTAGAGGCCACCTATTTGGGATGAAGAAGCCCAGGTTGGCCTCGCCTGAGGGTAGTGAGACAGCAAATTGAATTGTTGCTCTGCGTTTTTTTCTCCTTGGCGTTCTAGTGTTACCGCTGACTCTCGCCAATAAGGAACAAGCTTCTGGGAAAGGCTCCTGATTGGTTGTGAAGAGAACTCAAGAGACCTTTGGTGTGATTGGAAAACTGCATTTATACTGTTACAGGATACTATTTTGGATAATAAATTGGTTCCTTAGTAAGAGTGAAGTGCAGAAAAGGGATTTTAGGGATATAATTAAGTATATTAGAAGAAGAATCCTGGCCCTATCTTTGTGACTTTGGAAGAGTTATTTAATCTTTTTTAAGAGCCAATTTCTTCATCTATAATTTGGACTGTAAGTAGTTGGAACTAGACGATTTCAAAATGGCTGTCCCTGGATATATAACATTCTTTGATTATATGATTCTCAAAATGGTTGCGTTAGTGAATATGGAAATTTCCAATGAGCTTTGGGGTGAAGCAATATTAGGTAAAGTACTCAGAAGAAAAACAGTCCAAATAGAATGCTGCAGATAGCATTATCAGCTTCCTCAGAAACGGGTTATAGAAATTTCTGTTTCAGGGAAGACATTAACTCAGAGGGCTACTATATCTAAACAGGCTAAGAAGAAACTTGGCACATTCAGGAAGGTCATGGGAAATGAAACGAATCAGAAAACAATACCTTACCTCCTTTAAACTCATGTCGCCCTCTGTCGTTACAACACTGCACATGCTTTTTGTTGCTGTAGCTTAAAAAGAAGGGGTGGAGAGGGTCTAGAAAAAAATTAAGATTTATTGAGCTCTTACTAAATGCCAGGTGTTCTTTGTTCTAAGTGCTTATAGGCACTAACTCCTACAAAACTGTATGAAACAGGGGCTATTATAAAGCCCGTTTAACATACGAGGAAACTGTGGCACATCAGAAAAGTTAAGTAACTTGCCTCAGGTTGCAGGGCTAGGAAGTGGAGCAGCTGGCACACTCCTAGCTCCTGTACAGTCGTCATTATTCTACACTGTTCTCCAAAGAGCAAAGCCAAGATCGTTTAAAGTGGCGGTCGCCTGTAAAAGAATAAACCAAAATGTAGTACTCCTAACTAGAAAATAAGCAAGAGAAGATATTAAAAAGCAGGAGTATGTGTCTATTTCTGCCAGATCTTGGGATTAGACATAAAATTATCACTTGAAATTTGGCAACTGTGTATATTTTATGCTTTAAAATTAGCAAAGTCCAAAATGGAAATGGTAGAAGTTAATTAATAATAGGGAATCTGACAGAAAGCTCCAGTCTAAGGGGAAGGGCAGGTGTGTCGTGGACACTGAGGGCTCCCTTCCCAGGTCCTCTGTTGGTTCTTGGGCCTTCTCCTGCTGCTGCGAATGTGAGTTGAAAGCAGCTTGCTCTGTTCCTTCTCTATAGATTTGTCCCTCTCCAAACATGAGTCCCTTCCCTCAGGACACACTGCTCCCTCCTCTTGGAACAGTCCCCTGGCAGGCGCACTTGGAAGGCCAGCCCCACTTGGAAGAGGATGTCTGCCAAGCGTCTTTGAGTGGCCTGCTCATCCCTGCTGGGTGTATCCAGGCTATGGCAGCTCGCTCGGTGGGCCCTTTCTAAGCGTTGTGCGGACAGTGAATGGCCTTGAGGGATAAGGTCCTATCTCCACACAAAGGACAGGTTTACTTTCTAAAAACCAAGCCTTCATTTGGCTAAACAACATTCCATCCTTGGAAAAATCTTTGGATGTTTTGTACCCGGTAGCCCTTAGGAAATGCCTTTTGCTTCTCTGTGTTGATCATTCTCTCAATATAGTATGCCCATCTGGGCTGGCTTGATACTTTATTCACATAAATATTTGGATATTTGAACTAGGATCTCCAAAATAGCAATTCATACTAAATTATCCCCCCCCCCTTTTTTTTAGGTAAGAATGTAAGCCTTTGGGAATATGATAAAATTCTCTAAAAATTGTTTGTAATTTTTTAATGGAATAGCAAAAGTAATTTAAATGTAAAAGTGCTGTGAAAATGTGTTTCAGGATATTAGTGCCTTTATAGGTTATTCTTGTGTACCTGTAGAGGAAAGAGTGTAGCTGGCTGGAGGCTGCCGTCTTTACAAGGGCGTACAGGCAAGGCTGGGCCTTGGCTGCCATCTGGGAACTTGCCACTTGAGCCGTCTCCTTACTAACAAGACTAGCTTGCTAAAGCTTTTATTGTTTGTACAAACAATGTAACATATGGTGAACACCTGGTTTCCTTCTGGAGTTCTGGAATTTTAGTAGCTACTAGTCAAAGGATGCCAACCTGGCCAGCTCCGGATGTAAACACTGACTGCAGAGTCTGTAATGGGCTTCCTTAGGCAGAAAAATGCACACGTGGGCCTGCATTATTCACGGCTGGGAAAAGGAGCACGCTTGGTGTGTTTCTTTGCGAAGACAGTGTACGCTTGTGTGTGCATGGATTTCTCCAGACTCCCCGTGTCTTTGATCCTTGCTGATCTTCGTGTATACTTTCCTTGCAATAAACTTTAGCCATGAGTACAACCAGAAACTGAGTCCTGGTCCTGACACAGTACCCTCAGCTATGTTGTAAAAAGATAAGCCTACACATTCCATATAACTCCTAGCAAGTTTTAAATATTTCTGTTATTTTTTGTTATTAATTTAATTATGTTTGCAGGTGTTTCTAATTGTTCTTTTTGGTACTAAATAGTTGGCATAGTCCAATACTGAATAACAACTATGTTTACTCAAGATTCTTTTAAAACTGAAGTGCAACACTGAAGTTCCTGTCATAATAGATAAACAGTGTTACTGGCTTCCATCAAAATAGTTAGATAAGCTTCCTGGGAAAAAGCACAAAGGCCTGTGTTTCTTGTTATAGTTCTTTTACATTAGTGTCGTCTCTTAGTAGTAAAACCAAATAGTGTTCATATAGTAACTGGAAGCATAATCTATACATACACAGTGGAAACTTAGAAGATAATATTGTGTATCAACTATATTTCAATGAAAAGAACAAAACAAAAGTTATTATTACTGAGATCTCAAAAGACGATACTGAATCAGGCGGTGGCTTTCTGTTACTTCTTTATTTTTTTCCCTTCCAGCTCAGTGCATGTGTTTATTTAAAACAAAAGTGTTTTTTCCCATGTCCTTCCTTTTGCATGTGGTAACTTTATAACATCACCCCCTGAAATGCGAAAAAAAGCTTGGGAAAAGATAGGATGCCTTTTACTATGAGATAAACTGTGGTAATAAGCACTAGATGGGAGAGCTGAGTAGATTTTATTTTATTTTTCTCCAATTTATTATGTATTCAGTCTAAGAAATATTGATTTGTTTAAAATCTTAATGCCAGTTACATAGGGCTCACATGCCTCATCTGTCCTCTTTCCACTGTGTGGAAAGCTTTTATGGCCAGGTAGGGGTACCAGGTCCTTTTCTGAAAGGGTTCATTCAACATCCAAAGGTAAATGAACATGAATATTATTTAGTGACTATTTTCCGGTCTTACAGAAGCTTCCTGTCCAGAAGAGCTGATGCTGCTGTAGTTACAGATCCAGCCTGGAGGGATTCCCTTCCAGGGGTTAGGTAGTAAAGTACTTGAGTGAATTTCTAATACCCTCAAAAGGTGGCAACAGTTGAGAAAAGAAACAGAATCACAAGGGGAAAAGGCAAAAATCTGCGACAACACAAATTTAAATTGAGCTGCTGTCCTAATGACAGAGAGGGCCACATCAAACAGGAAAACTGGATTAATCTTTTATAAAATAATCATGAGCAGACCCAGAAGGTTGCTTGTCTCCATGTCTTAAATTATAGGTAACAGTAACCTCATCTCATGCCTATTTCTCAGTTCCATTGGTCTTAACCAATCAGATTTCATGCAATCCTAAATATCACTACTGATCTAGATAATTTCCATGCTTAATGGCATTTTCACAAGGAACTCTCACTTTGGTGACTTAGCATGTGAGAAATTATTACCAATTATACCTGCCTAAGATAATTGGATAATAAGAAATGATTAAATCATTTGGGAAACTGTCAAAAGTTTGAAATTCAGTTGTTTTATTTAAAAAATGCACATTATTCAAAGTGGCTTAAAAATGTAGATTAGATATATGCTTTTCATAGAACTTCAAGAGACACATTTGTGTTACCGGAAGGAGTTCAACTTCCTACACTAAATTATATATCAAATATATCAAGTAGTGGTAGCCTACAGAAAAAAATTATAATGCATACTTTTTCTGAAAGATATACAAAATATTCAGCTACTGTCTTTATGTTGCTTAAATGAAAGAAGCAAGCTGCACAATAAATGCAGTAGGAGCCCACTTACCCAGTATTAATTGGGACGTGTAACTGGTCAGGTAAACAAGAATGAAAAAAATAAAAGTATGCAAACACACCATATGCATTTTACCTTAAAACATGTAAATGTATAGTTATTTTCCAATCTTTTCACGTAGGGTCGGAAGCTACTTAAGTAGAAGCTGAAATGTGAGAGTTTAGATGAATTTAAAAATGCCTGTGAATGAAATATTATCAGCTATTAAAAAAGAAAGAAATCTTGCCTGTTATGACAACATGGATGGACCTAGAGGGTATTATGCTCAGTGAAATAAGCCAGGAGTAGAAAGACAAATATATGATTTCACTTACATGTGGAATCTAAAAACAAAACAAAACAAAATGAGTAAAATAGCAGTAGACTCATGGCACTGAGAAGTGACTTGGTAGTTACCAGGGGGTAAGGGTTGGGATGGGTGGTGGGTGGTTGAAACAGGTGAAGGCAATAAAGCAGCAGCAAAATCGCAATCATAATATAGTCACAGGGATGAAAGTGTAGTATGGAGAATACAGCCAACACAACAGTTTTGTAACATTTTTCTACATTGACATATAGTAACTACACTAGTTGGGGTGAGCATTTAATAATGTATATAACTGTTAAATCACTATATTGTATACTTAAAACCAATATAGTATTGTATATTAACTGTACTTCAATAAAAAGCCCATGAAACAATCTGAATATTGAACTACTTCTCCCCCTTTTGTATTGATTTATCCTCACCTACTTTGAAAGTATTTTTCTTAGCAACTTGGTGATTTTGAAGGCAATTTAAATTAAAAATTACAGCTCTCACTTCTCACATCTCACCAGTTATATAATATTTGTTACCTATTATAATAATCCTTATAGGTGTCGAAAAAAAATTCAAACTGTTGTGGGCCCAAATGACTGAGCTTTCTAGAGAACAGCCTGATAAGATCCCCTGGTGATTTGCAGTGTTTAGAAAGGAACAAAGTGTATTGGTTAACCAGAACAAAAAATTAAGTAGTGATTGGCTGTGAGAACTTTGTGAGAGTTTTTGTTCCTTGTTTAAAATTAGCTTTATACTAGTTTAGGTATCTTCTGCCATTACTATATTTGGAAAGAGAATAACTTAAAAGTGAAACTAAATATTTGAATAAAAATATTTAATAGGGTCTACAGAAATACATAATGGTTTAATTTTTTTCTCTATAATATTTTTTTGCTATTATTAATATACAATTACATGAGCAATATTATGGTTACTGGACTCCCCCTATTATCAAGTCCCCACCACATACCCCATTACAGTCACTGTCCATCAGCATAGTAGGAGGTTATAGAATCACTACTTGTCTTCTGTGTTATACTGCCTTCCCCGTATCCCCCCACCCCAACCCCACCCCCACTACATTATGTGTGCTAATTGGAATAGCCCCTGTTTCCCCTTATCCCTCCCTTCCCACCCGTCTTCCCCAGTCCCTTTCCCTTTGGTAACTGTTAGTCCATTCTTGGGTTCTGTGAGTCTGCTGCTGTTTTGTTCCTTCAGTTTTTTCTTTGTTCTTATACTCCACAGATGAGTGAAATCATTTGATACTTGTCTTTCTCCGCCTGGCTTATTTCACTGAGCATAATACCCTCTAGCTCCAACCATGTTGTTGCAAATGGTAGGATTTGTTTTCTTCCTATGGCTGAATAATATTCCATTGTGTATATATATGACATCTTCTGTATCCATTCATCTACTGATGGACACTTAGGTTGCTTCCATTTCTTGGCTATTGTAAATAGTGCTGCAATAAACATAGGGGTGCATATATCTTTTTCAAACTGGGCTGCTGCATTCATAGGGTAAATTCCTAGGAATGGAATTCCTGGGTCAAATGGTATTTCTATTTTGAGTTTTTTGAGGAACCTCCATACTGCTTTCCACCATGTTTGTGATAATTTACATTCCCACCAGCAGTGTAGGAGGGTTCCCCTTTCTCCACATCCTCGCCAACATTTGTTGTTGTCTTTTCGATGGCAGCCATCCTAACTGGTGTGAGGTGATATCTCATTGTGGTTTTAATTTGCTTTTCTCTGATGACTAGTGATGTGGAGCATCTTTTCATGTGCCTGTTGGCCATCTGAATTTCTTCTTTGGAGAAGTGTCTGCTCAGCTCTTCTGCCCATTTTTTAATTGGCTTATTTGCTTTTTGTTTGATGAGTGCATGAGCTTTTTATATAATTTGGATGTCAGCCCCTTATCGGATATGTTTATGAATATATTCTACCATACTGTAGGATGTCTTTTTGTTCTACTGATGGTATCCTTTGCTGTACAGAAGCTTTTTAGTTTGATATAGTCCCATTTGTTCATTTTTGCTTTTGTGTCCCTTGCCCGGGGAGATACTTTCATGAAGAAGTTGCTCATATTTATGTCCAAGAGATTTTTGCCTATATTTTTTTCTAAGAGTTTTATGGTTTCATGACTTACATTCAGGTCTTTGATCCATTTTGAGTTTATTTTTGTGTATGGGGTTAGACAATAATCCAGTTTCATTCTCTTACATGTAGCTGTCCAGTTTTGCCAACACCAGCTGTTGAAGTGGCTCTCATTTCCCCATTGTATATCCATGACTCCTTTATCATATATTAATTGACCATATATGGTTGGGTTTATATCTGGGCTCTCTCTTCTGTTCCACTGTCTATGGGTCTGTTCTTGTGCCAGTACCAAATTGTCTTGATTACTGTGACTTTGTAGTAGAACTTGAAGTCAGGGAGCATAATCCCCCCTGCTTTATTCTTCCTTCTCAGGATTTCTTTGGTTATTTGGGGTCTTTTGTGGTTCCAAATGAATTTTAGAACTATTTGCTCTAGTTCATTGAAGAATGCTGTATTTTGATAGGGATTGCATTGAATCTGTAGATTGCTTTAGGCAGGATGGCCATTTTGACAATATTAATTCTTCCTAGCCAAGAGTATGCGGTGAATTTCCATTTATCAGTGTCCTCTTTAATTTCTCTTAAGAGTGTCTTGTAGTTTTCAGGGTATAGGTCTTTCACTTCCTTGGTTAGATTTATTCCTAGGTATTTTATTTTTTTTGATACGATTGCATAATGGTTTAATTTTAGTTGCCTCAAATCTGCTTTTTAAAAATAAATTTTATATTTTAGAATAATTTGACATTTACAGAAATCTCAAATTACAAAGCTAGTACAAAGAAAAACAAAATAATGGGTGTATGTCAAAGGGGCAGAGGAGTCTACCTGAAAGAGCGCCCAGTGGCCAAAGCTCGAACAATTGAGCCAAGAAATGTACCGTTGGGTTATAATTCAGTAAAACAGATACCCACAGTCTGTACTGATATAAATGATTAAATAGGGAAGTGGGAGATAAAAGACAACTCTTCTTTACAAAAGAATTCCAGGCGTTTCTTGTAGATACTCCCTGTTCAAGGAAATGGAGATTAATCTCCCCACCTCGCTCCCTTGAGTGTGGGTTACACATAATGACTTGCTTCCAAAGAGTAGATATGGGAAGCAGAAAGAAAGAAACTTTATAGTGGAGAAACTGTGGCCAGGTAATTGTTAACATCAAACTACCCTGGCCAGGTATTTGTTAACATCCTTAGTGGTAAGTCATGTTGGTAATATGCACCCCTGATTCGACACAGCAAGAAGAGCATTTCAATACCTCTGCCATCTTCCTAAATGCCCACAACCCAACTCTAATCATGAGCAGAACATCAGGTAAACCCAGTTTGGGGACATTTTACAAGCTATCTGACCAGAACCCCTCAAAACTGTCAAGGTTATGAAAACAATCTAAGAAACAAGGGAAATCTAAGAAATTGCCACAGATCACAGGAGGCAAAGGAGATATGACTGACTGTAGAGTGGTAATCTGGATAGGATTCTAGTACCGAAAGAGGACATCAGTAGAAAAACTAGTGAAATCTAAATAAAGTGTAGGGTTTCATGGTGGTAATGTACCAATTTTGTTTTCTTAGTTGTGACTAATGTATCATAATAATGTATTATAATAGGGGAAACTAGGAAATGAAACACTCTCCAAGATTTCCAAGTTCTTACTGAAATAGTGCAGAAGTGGAAATATTATGTTAACCATTGAGACTAATGGAGCCCTTCAGATTATATAGGCTCTTAGGAAGGAAATGTCATCAAAAAAGGATGACTATACTTTATCACTTTTTCTATTTTGTACCACAGTATCCTGGGGTAGCAGTTACCTAGAGTAACTCTACATTTTATCACCTCCAAAAAGTTTCAGCAATCAAGGCTGGAAGAGTGTATTTAAGTGCAAGAAGAATTTCTTTGCGGGAAATCCTTTTGCTTTTGCAATCATACTAGGAGCACGGACTTCCTGGCTGCCAAAGTTGATGAAGGCCAGAATTATATTTGATTAGTTCAAGTCATTTTTCAATCTGTGGATGTTCAAAAAGCCTGTTTAAAACCAAAGGCCATTTATTGAAATTCCAAATTGGTCTATCACCTTCTGTCTTTGAAAACTTTTCTCATTTGGAGTGATACATCATTATCACTATTATATAACAATTAAGTTGTATACATTTAGTAACAATGTCACAGGGTACTTAAGCTCTAAAGCAAGTGAAAGAATATTAAGTAAAACTAAAAATCTCAGTAGCTGGCTTGGTTTCACATGTCTTAAGAACTTCATAACCCTAAAACATATTCAAGTAATAGTTATCAAACATTTCTGAATGTGGTATGTCTCATTGTCTGTTGCCAATGTTATATGGCCCAATGTCCGGTGCCCATGTTATATTCATGTTGACCAGATTCTACTGAACCTTAAAAGTAAATAATTTTATTAACGAGGCATGACATCATACATATACATACATGTTTATGTTCACGTATGCATATGAATACAAATGTTTAAAACTACCCCTTGGGTCAGTGCACAAGTATAGTAATATAAATTTATTAGTGCAAAAATTTTTAGTTATTACAAAATAAACAATATACTGTAGCCAAAATTAGAACTAAAAGGCCACTCAATTATGTTGTCCTCTAAAAGAATAATAGTAAACATGTTTTTCAGTCCTGCTCTCAAGGGTTTGAGATAGAAGGAAATCACTTAAGATTTTAGGGAAAATAAATAACATGACTGGAGCTTCAGTTTCTACCTAGACTAATCTGAAACAAGTGTTTAGGAAAAGGCAGTCAAGAGATTATACATGCGGCCAATAGCTACATTCTTAAGTCAGAGTCTGTTTCTCAAGCGTTACGAAAAGGAATGACCCAAGGTAAACAGTGTAAAGATCCATTTTCCCCACCTCGGCTTTCCTCAGGACAGCTCGCAGGTACTCCGCCCTGTCCATGGGATGAGCCCCACAGGTCATTAACGAACGTGAGGGCGAACATATTTCCTCCTCCTTTTTGCCGCCCGAAGCTCAGCAAGCTCAAGGTCAAATAGCTTGGACTCAACATTTGCCCAGGCGACAAGACCAGCAAGGGGCTTTAACCAGTCTCCCGGAGGGGACACACTACCGTGGTTGGCTTATTTTACAGGACTTCCCAATATGGGCACGTGTCACATCAAACCCGAAAGGGTCCAGTTCGATAAACCGTTTTATGGTTTGGGAGGGTCGGGTGGGGTGGAGCAGTCCGGTGGTAAACCTTTCATTTTAGTTCACATTCACCGCCCTCCAACCCTCCCCACCGCCCATCTCCCCCATCTCGTTTTCCTCCCTAAACGTCCAGGGCCCGGGTATCGGAGCGCGCCTGGGCGAGTCTGAACCAGGAGAAGGGCTCTTATTCCTTCCTCCGGAGCTGGCCGGCGTGGGGCGCGGAGCCAGTACCCAGAATAGCGGCTTCCAAAGGGAGTGTTGCTGGAGAACAGCCTCGTTTCCTGGCTACGTGCATGCAAGCAGAAACCAAAACCTTCGCCCGCGACTCCCGCTCCTCCGGAGGGACTAGGGGCAGGGAACGCTTGAGGGATACGTGTCAAGCCCAGCTCGCCTCATGGCCGCCGCCTATTCCCCAACGCCCGAACACCCGCCGCATCCGCTCACCGCCCTTCATGGCGCACGCGTATTGGGGCTCCGTGGGACCGCGTAGGGCCTCGCCCCAAGTGGGTGGACCCAGTGTCTCCCTAATGGCCAATAGCTGGCAGGCCCGCCGCCCCTCCAGCCTCACGGGGTGTCCCCAGTTGCACGTGTTCACAGTGTTTGTGTACGTGCGGCCGCTGGGGGGCGGGGAAAGGCCGGGCAGCCAAGGGGTAGGGTGCTGGGGCGCGGTCAGAGCTGGGGCGCGGCTGGGAGAAGCCGGCCTGCTGGGTGTGGCGCCCTTGATATTCTGTAGTTGGCTGCACTGGGCCCTGTTTCCTGCAGTCTTCCTCGAGTTCCCCACCTCTCTGCACTCCAATGACGCCTTGTCCTCTGCGTTAGCCGGGAAATGCTGTTGCCTGACTGCAACCCAGAGGTGAGACTCGGGCCCCTTTTGTCCTGCAGACTTGAGCTTCGGTATGTCTGTCTTCTCGGGAGCGCTAGCGAGGGAGACTTACCACTGCGAGCTGCCGAGCCAAGCCTCTTCAGAGTTGGGAGTGGGGAAATATTTTCATTCCCGGGAGAGCGTGGGACCGAGGCGGGAGGGGTGCCGGAGCTGTTCTCTTCCCTCAGGTGGATAGTCTGAAGCATCTGCTGGAGGCCGGGGCCTCGGTCAACGCACCCCCGGATCCCTGCGCGCAGTCTCCTGTCCACTTGGCGGCAGGTGGCGGCCTTGCTTGCTTTCTACTCTGGCAGCTCCAAACGGGCGCTGACCTCAACCAGCAGGTAACTAGGTAACTGATTGTTACTGTGTGCAACCCTCCCCTCCCCCCAAATCCACACAAACATTTCTTGGACGCCAAAATATTCAGCTGTTCGTTTCAGTTATAAACGTGTATAGCAGCGTGTCCAATAGATGTGAGATGCATAGTTTAAAATTCTAGTAGCCACATTAATGAGGTAAAACAATACACGAAATAAATTTATAATTTAATTCAGTTCATCCAAAATGTTATTTCAATATGTAATCAATATAATACATTACTGATATATTTTCTTTGCATAGGTCTTCTCAATCCGGTATATAATGTGCATTTACAGCACATTTAAACTCAGACTAACCACATTTCAAGTGTTCATTAGCAATGTATGTAGCTGCTATTATATGGGACAGCATACATGGGTCTACAATTTGTTTCAAAACTACATTACCAAATTAAAAATCTCAGTATAGCTATTGAACTAATACTTGGGCATGCTCACACCCATTAGAGTTTCCTACAGAACTTTCTCAACGGTCATCTGGATCTCCTATTGAATATTAAAATATGGTGAATTTTAAATCGTAACATTTTTTACTTCTTTAAAACTGTTTTGCATGTAGTCACTTAAATTTTAAAGTATATGGCTGTGGCTCCATATGTTTTTATTTATAAAAACTTTGTATTTAATTACATACCAAGTGAACTTTATAAAAAAAAACCCACCAAACTTGAATTAAAAAAAATGAGTCCAGTACAATGCAGTTCTTCAAATAGCTTCCTCAAACAAAAATTAGACTTCACACACCAACTTCCACAAGAAGGTGTTCTGGGGCAAGACTCAAATGTGGTGTCTTATCTTTAAGGATGTTTTAGGAGAAGCTCCACTGCACAAGGCTGCAAAAGTCGGAAGCCTGGAATGCCTTAGTCTGCTTGTCGCCAGTGATGCCCAAATTGAGTAAATATAGTGGCTTTAAATTTTCTCTTTTCTTGGATTAAACTAATCAGATTTCTGAAGCTTAATTGCATGTGCTTTAAAAAATAACGATTGCCTAATTGATAATTTAGTGTTACCATTTAAATGTTAACTTAGGCTGTTAATGACATCTGATACTATTTAAGTAAAAAAATGGACCCTGAGGAGTCAGAGGCACATTCTGTTCATCTATAAAGTTCTCATTGACTTTCTTTGGGTACTTATTCATTACATTGAACACATACTCTCTGTCACTCAAAAATGGAATTCCACTCTGTGCTGGACTGCTTGCTAACCAGTGAGGATACAATAGTGAGCAAAAATTGAATTTCTCTATTCTTCCTTTACTTCTTTTAATCTGAAAGTAACATTCGTATGAGCCCCAAACTGTTAGAAAAAATTTTTTTAAATGGCCAGTTATCAATTTTTTTTAACTCAATTTCTGTCTTAAATTCAGTTTATGTAATAAGAATGGGCAAACAGCTGAAGATCTGGCTTGGTTATGTGGATTTCCAGAATGTGCCAAGTTTCTTACAACAATTAAATATATGCAGACAATAAAATCAAGTGAACAATCCAATAGAGTTCATTGTGTTCCAGTGCTCAGACAGAAACGAAGTTTTGGAAGCACAGAAAATACAAATGGGAAAAGGAAGTGCTGGTAAGTAGCTCATAGTTTATTCTTTTCTTCGTCCCTAAGGATCTCCTATTTAGTACAGGATTTATTGTTTCATTTAAACACTGGCAGTCTTGTTTCTAGTATATCTTTCCTTAACACATTTTAATACTGGTTATAGTAACTACAGCTATATTCTAGAGACCAAAAATTGTCCTGCATGGTGGAAGTTTGGGAAAAAGCCTTTGCCAAAAAGTTTTTAATGTCATTACGTTTTTTAACAGATGTCATGTTAGTTATGAAGAGGCATGAAGGTAGCCTTCACTTCATGTGGACTACTGTTCAGCTATGGCTTTTGGCTTACCAGGTGTGTCTGAACTTCTAAGAAGGAGGGAAACTTTCTTCTAAGTGAAGATAACATTTAAGAATACATGTATTTACATGCCAGTATTTTGATGTTAAATGCTTTGTCTTTTTTAAGTTATTAAAGGAATGTCTAAAGACTAAATTCTTTCTTGATGCAGTGTTTTATAGCCTTTGAAAAAAAATCATAGTATAAACCATCAATCTACACCCAGGATTTAATTTGAAATTACATATATTCTTTATTAACAGATTTATAACACAATTTTAGTACAGTCTTTGAGTCCAAGATACTTTAGATAATATTTGGTCGCTGAGGAAGACATAAGTTATAATAAGCATCCTTGTTCCAAAAGTCTGGGCCCTTCCATCCACACCAGCCCTAGATTTGGGAGAAGGGAAAGAAAAGCATTTTACAAAGTTATAGGACTACATGATCGAAATGATATTTTACAATTCTGCTCTGTCAGCAGGATCTTAGAAAAGGACTCTAAATACCTATAAAATTAAAATACTTGAATTCCTGTAAAGTATAGAACAGTAACTTATTTGGGTCCATTTCAGATAGAATTAAAAAATTTTTAATTCTATAACATTTAACCATGGAAATCATCAAAGAAGAAAAGCTTCCTATGATAACTGTTACTCCAAATACTGCATTTCACAGATTCTAAGATGTATAGTTTTAAAATTCTGGAAGTTGATGGCATGTAATAGTCTCACTGACAGTCTGTTTTCTCAGGAGTACGTAGTGTGAACCATGCAGTGGCATCTTAGCTGTGAGCACATGGGGTACTGAGAGAAATCTGGGCTTGCCCCTTGAGTTGTTCTGGCCTGTCGTTTTCCTCAGGCTGTAATCACTACACTTTCCAGGTCAGTATTAATGTTTTTACCCAGCAGAGAAGATTACTTTCAAACAAAATCTCATTGTGAATATAAAAGTTAATCAGATTTCTTCTAAGCCCTTTAATTTATTAAAGACCCAGGTAACAACTGGTCTGTGTTATATCATAATGAAATGATAAACTTTGTTTGCAAAATATTTGTAAGGAGGCTAGGACTCTCAAAATACCACTGAGTGGGTGACAAGTAGGGGTCTTACTCCTTATCCTAACTAACTTGGAAGTTGCTAGGTATTCTGGCAAGAGACCTGTAGTCAAAGTTCGTGGTTTCTACAGAAAATAGTGTGTTAGTTTTGGTTTTTAGTGTGGAGGTGGTAGGGTTGAATAGAGATGTTCTTTAATTTTTTCGTTTTTCTTTTTCTAATTGCAAAAATGAGATACACATTGTAAAAATTCAAATGGAATGAAAAGTAAAAAATTTTTTAAATCCTCTACCAGTTTTACTCCCCCCCCACTCTCAGGTCAGGCAACAACCATAAGTTTGCTTGTCTTTGAGACCTGTTTCTATACATAAATAAGCTTTGTGTTATTGAGGTTTTTCAGCATAACCCCAACTTAATATCCTAAAATCTGTTTTCTTAATTATAAATTTAAGAAAAGGCTTATACTATTTGTTTCAATCTTTTTGTGATCCTTTCATGCATGTAGGCCTTGTCCAGGTAACCAGAGTCAAATTATTTTTAAGAGAAGTGGGTAGGAGGGTACCCAACCAGAAACTGATGGGAGTAGAGAGAGGAGCCACGCTTCTTTCCTTTGGGGTGACTGGCCTGGGAATTCCAAACAGATAAGCTCCACAAGCAGGTGAAGAAAGGTCAGCAGAGGCAGAACTTTCCGCGGCGCCCCTGCTGTGAACTGAATATTTGTATCCAAGAGTCATAAGTTGAAATTTAATCCCAAGTGTGGTGGTATTTGGAGGTGGAGCCTTTGGGAGGTGATTTAGGTCATGGGGGCGGAGACACTGGGATTAGAGCCCTTATTAAAGAGGCCCCAGACAGGCCCCTTCATCCCTTCCATCACGTGAAGAGAGTGAAAAACACTGCTGACTATGAACTAGGAAGAGGGCCTCACCAGCCACTGAATCTGCTGGTGCTTTGAGCTTGGATTTCCCAGCCTCCAGAACTGTGAGAAATACATTTTTTATAAGCCACCCCGTATGTGGTGTTACGCTACAGCAGCCAGAATGGACTAAGATAATAGATTCTTGAGTTAAGTGAAAGTCAATAGTTCTACCAGTGGCCAGGCACTGGCTTCATAGCTTCTTTGATGTGTTAATAGAGCAAAGGGTTTTTTGCAGTGCAAAATTCTACAGAAATATAAGTAGCAAAGGAGAGAGCAATTCTAAGAGAAAGCAATCACGGACAATGCCTTTATCTAACTGCTTCACGAAGTTCCATCTAGGTAATTCTGTCTAGTGCCAAGTCCCTCAAGCCAACCAGAAAGACTTGATTTTATGATCTTTATCATGCCTCTAATTAAAATAATCAAGGCTTCTCACTGCCTTTAAGATAAAATCTACACATCTTGCTTCTCTGCCCGGCTCACATTGACTATCCTTGATTTAGCTCCTGCCTAGCCCTCCAGCCATGCCTCTTTACCAGCTCTGTCTGCTAAAACTACCAGAGTTCCGGGTGCATGCCCTGCTTTCCTTTCCCTGTCTCAGAGGGATCCCTCTAGAGGATCAGCTCTGTAAACTCCACCTCAGATGCCATATTTTTTTCTTTGGAATCCTTTTTGGACTCTCCTCTGTCCCCTACACTAGACTAAGAGCTGCTTAAAGACCTTTTATAAAAACCCCTAGAGCTTAGGACAGTGGATGACACATATTAGGTATTTAATGAATTAATGTTGAATAAATACTTTGGTACAGAAAGAGTAAATATTGCTCCTGTGCTCAGTAAGACAACTGTACCAGGCAAAAACATTTCGTAGATTTAAAAGTCCAGATGCTTTGAAAGAGAAAAGCAGTGGTGGGGTGGAGGGTGGAGGTAAAATTTTAAGAACACATTTAATTATATCCTGCTAGTATTTACAGATACTCTTAACATTAGCAAAAGGCTTTATTAAACTGGGGATATAAGAGTCCAGCAACATACACACTGAAGCTCTGTACATACTAAAACATCTTATCTTTAAGGCTTTAGTATCTTTTCAGCTTCTAAAAACATCTCACCAATGAATTTCAATGTTAAACCATCCAATTCCCCAGGAATTCTACTTAAAAAAAAAGTGACCTAGCTAAACCACAACTTCAAAGTTGAGAGAAACTTATTGGTACTAAAGATACTGACTTAAGTGACAACATGACAAAAATAAAGGGTAATGACTAATAGTAGGATATATTCATTAGTTTCCTGGCTGAAAAGATTGTATGCATTCTTTGTAACTTTACTATATTTGGCAAAGAATATAGAAGTTATTTAAAATTCAAGTTAACTATGTCTCTAAAACTTGCCTCCTAAAGATTTAGTACTGAGTTTTCATATATGAGAATTAGTTGCCTATAAGTTAGAGTTATTTCTTCTTTAGCTGATATTAAAGCATCAGCAAATACTCTTATCTGTCTCAAGTTAAACTCCTTTATAGAATGAGGTTAAGTTTTATGTGTAAATAAATTAATAGTAGTTAAGTTTTCATCATGTCCAGCATACTGCCTAGCTATTCTTGGTTAATTCTAAAATTATAGGGGTTATATATTCCACTGTCCTATTTCAAAGTATTGATAAACCTCAGTACTTTTGTTTATGCAAAGCTGTAAAGTCTCCAAAGGAGTATATTTTGAGCTTTGTGTTCTATTATTAAGTATAGTAACTGAGAAAGTGTTTATAAATCCAACATTAATTTTGTTTTTTGCAATTTACTTTACTTCTCTCTCGTCCTTGCTATCTAGATAGAACTACTCGGTCAGCATTAGACTACCTCCATATAGCGAGAGTCACTGCCCTTGGTTTATAATCTGTCTTTTGGTTAACAGCCAGTTTGCTATCCTTTGGTTCTGGGTTCTTTGCCTTGTATCTAAATTTGTGTTAGATACTTACCTTTTCCAAAATAACTTGCAGATCTTCAGCGCCTGTGTAATGTGGATCTAAAATCAGAAATTTTATCTGCCCTGTAATCTCATTCCATGCAACTCCTAGTATTGTGTGGGCCAAAACTCCTCCCCCTATAGAAGAGGAAATAGGCAATATGAGAGACATATTTTATTAATCTCAACTTCCTATTCAATTTCAATTTTAAAAGATTATTTTGCCTGTTGAACTAATACAGCATTAAAATTGGCCTACATTGTAAAAAACCAAAGACAATGTCAAAAACACTCTGAAAAGATACATCCAGAAAAGACACAATCATATCTATAATCAAAGATTTATATTCCATTGCCACAACCACGGAATCACTTAAACTGGATTTAGAAGATTTAGAAGGGGCCACAGTGGGTCTAAACTCCTCCCCACAGAGTAACTCTGCTGTGGTAGGCCTCTCAGAACATGGGCCGTGCTGCCTCTGCTCTGAGGACCACCAGTGGTACAGCCCATCACTCATGCAGTTCTTGCTGATTTTCTGCCAGATCTGCCTCCCTGCATTTCTTCTACACCAGCCTTAGCTTATCTTCTGTCATAGGACAAGTCTTGTTCCTCAGGGAATTGTGATTAGGTCAGCTAATTCACTACTCTTATTTTATAAATAAAGCCCCAGAGAGGTTAAGCAATTTGCAAACTGTTACAGAGCCAGCCGAGTTAATGACAGGGCCATGACTTACAAAGCTCAGTTGAGTAACCATTGCCTGTTTTCCAACCTGGATATCATTTCTCTTCTTAGACCTTTATTTATTCTGGTTATTATATTTTTTTGTAACATCCCACCTGCTTTGGAAATTTTAAAATAAATATCCACAGGTCAGTATGTATGGTGTAAAAGCTAATTTTAAAATGTTTAAAAATAATGGATTTTATGTGACACTTAATATTTATACAAACAATAAGTTTTCCATATTCTCCACTTTACCAAAAGAGCCTGAGATGTCCAAAACACCTTACCAATCATGACTGGAGTTCCTTCACTCTGGAAATGATTAGCCAGTTCTCGTCCTTTAGAGGCCACTTCAGAACCTTGGCTAGAAAGAAACCATTTTCTGTCAGATGAACTATTGCTAACACTAAGGTCAAGTAATGAGCTTGGAACTGGTATTTCTACCTTTTTATTCTCTTCTTTTGGTTATTGAGAAAAACAATGTAAATTTAAATAAAATTAAGTGGTAGGGAACTGACTGAGAACAATTTAAGGCAATATAAGCTCTCTAAATATTTAAGATCACTAGATGTGCTAAGAAAGAAGCAAGAAGAGCTTGATTTTTGCTTGTGGAACTGTATAAAGAAGGTCCTGGATTTTTAACAAGATTGAAAGTGGTCATGTTGATACCCAGGGGGCTCTTAGGGGTGGATTTAATTTCTGAAGAATGAGCTTTAAATCCTGGGTTCTTGTCTTCTTGCCCGTATACTGTACTTCCTCATCTTTAAATTGGGACCAAAATACCTACTTTGTGTACATGACAGGGGATTCCAGGACTAAAATAGACAATGTCTGTGAAGCCAGTGTAAAAACTGCAAAATATTTTCAAGTACGACATATCATTTTTAGAGAATATTTCAATATCCTATACAATTTTTACTTTTGAGAAGAGACAGAAAGACAGACAGATGAAGGGAGAAATATTTTTAGAACAGAGGTACCAGCTAGTGCTAAACCTTACCTCTTGTTTAGTAAGGAAAGTATAAATAATGTCCTAATGTGCCATAACTTCCACTTCTAATCATCATATGCTTCACTACTTCGTCTATCATTTATTTGTTAGCACAGATTTCTATAACCAACCCAAATTGCAATTGTGATATCAGATCAGATATAGTCAAGTACTTGGACAAAAAAGGATACTGAGACTGTATTTATCAAGGTTGTCATAATAGAAAATGTACTTAAAACATAAGCTGAAAAATAAGGAGTAAGCTAGTTCTGGCCATAGAAATCATTCTTATTTGCTCATATTTTGATTTCGGAATTATGGTTAATATTAGAAGAAATGAAATGAATGTTTTATTCACATATATTATTAGTTTATTTTAACAGTCTAGGAAGAAAAAAAGGAGGTAAACAAAAAGGAAAGTCACAGATCAACATCTGATTTTCTCCTTTCAAGACTTTTAAAAAACTTGAGCATAAAAAAAACCCTGATTTTCTATAACTCCACTTAAAATTGACACATTTTCAAGTCTTCCTCTTCTGCACTAAAATTAGGCCTAGATCTTGTAACTACATGTCTCAGAGTTTACACATAAACTCAAAAATCTAAAAAATAAAAAAGGGTTAAAAAAGTGAGATTTAGAAAGCAATGTGGCAGTGGGGGGGAAGTGATAGGAGTGAAGACAGATGCAGGGAAAACATACAATTTTTCTATTATTTTACTAAAATGACAAACTTGCTTTGAAATTATTTCTGTTTTTCTCAAAGTGTCCTTACCTGACAAATAGTATTTTTGAAGTTACACCAATCAGTTGGTTTAGCACCAGCTGTACCTCGATAGATCCAATCCACTGCCGTGATCCAACAAACGTTGCTGGTTTGTCCCCAGCATCAACTAGAGCCTTCATGTATTGAAAAACACAAAAAATCCATACACAAGACAGCTATTAAGATTACATTTAGGGCATTTTCCCTGATTACCAGTATCTCTTTTCCTTCAAAATAGAAATAAGTCTGTACCATGAGGTACTATTAATTATTAATGGTATGTTCTGTACCTGCTGAATTTCTCTGTGTGTTGGAATGGGTCTTTCTGTGTATCCCTGGTGTTTGAACCAAGAGCAGATAGTCTGCAGAGAGCGATAAGCACAGCCCCAGCCATTGTCATCTATCCGATCCTGCATGTAATGATGATAACCATATATGCCCTGGACCACATGAGTCTATATGAAAAGAATAAATATAGTAAAATATTAAGTTAAGATACATGCACATATTCTATACATATACCCATGTCAAGTTTACTCTACTCAGAGCCAGACGGTTGCTTCAGTTCCTTGCAAAAGTGGCTTCAGGGAACTACAGTTGAACATTATCCTTCTTGGATTTTTATTAAATGTCCTAAGTCCTTACCAAAGGCTATAAGGCCTGTCAAGTCCTGCCTTCCGGCCTCCTTTCTAACTTCATCTCCTGCCTCTTTACCCTGTTGCTTGCTCTGTTTTATGGTCATCAAACATGTTGTAGTTTATTAGATTTCTGCCACAGTGTGGTTTGGGTAGAATATGGCCTTAGTTAGCATGAATTCTCAAATTTAGAATGATGATAAAATGGGACAAGACTTTAAAGAAATTAGTGAATGAGATTTTTGAAAAAGAAATGTGGTGCCTACTATCTATTTCTACCTTTCTAGACCATTGTGAATTACTGCTATCTTAAGCAATGATTATTAAAATAAATAGGTGGTAAATTCTGTTTGGGGGATGATATATATTATGAGTCAATCCTTGCAATTTCCGTTAGGTAGAAACAGAAAACAACTAATGACATTAATGATCAACTGACTCCCATAGATAATTATTAAACTCACCATACCAGTCTCTATGTTAGGTGGATTGAGATAAGTATGTGGATTTCTAATGTAACCATCTTTGTATGGTTCATCTGGAAAGTGATAAGCATTAGATCTTTTGAAATAAGGTCTGTCATGAGGCAGGTTGAAGAGATCGTGTAACTCCTAAATGATAATAGAATCAATAGAAAAGAAGAAAAAGAAAGTTAAGTGATTCAGATTGCTAGTCAATTAATAAACTAAAGATATAAGACACAGAAAATTAACTATGTATTATAAAAATTATCAAACATGATTTTCAATTCATGAAGGTAAAAAACATTGAGATTTAAACTGAAGCAACATAAGATTTATTTTTATCTGCGTATATGGCTAGAAACTGGAAGTGAACATAAAGAAATGAAAATAATTTGTTAGAATGAGAGAACTGAGACAATTTAAAGTTAATTATTTGTTACAACACAGTCTGTGAAAATACATCCAGGCTAAAGACTAGTTTTCAAGCAGCCTTATAAATGAGTAAATTATAATTAATAATGCTATAATTCCATGAAAATGTTTTGAAAGGTCATGCTGAAAGTACTTAATAACTATAAGAGGTAGTGATTAAATTAGAGTAGAAGTTGTTTGGATGAAACTAACCAAGAAGGCATCATAATAAAAATACATAGAGATCTTTAAAATGAAAAATAGTCCCAATTGTATAAAAATATGTAATAGTTTTAAAATTGAGACATTTTCTTTTTCACATGTGCTATGTATTCTAGCAGTGAGATTGGACTCATCAGCCGGGACAGGTGTTGCCTCTGCAAGTCCATTCATCTGGCACTTCAAGAGGATTCCGGTTATGACACCTCTTCTCAGGGACAGAAATTAGGGAGATGCTTCCATGGTACAATTTGATGGGTGCCAGTTAAGGCCACACATTACAAATACATATTCCAAAACCAGTCATCTTGCCAGTAAATCTCTGTTCTTTGAATGCTGATCATATCAAATGAAAATGTTACATATGGCTTAGCATAATTTTTTTTCAGTATTTTTGAAAGTTATATGAGAGCAGAAATTAAATAATACATAAAACTAAGAGTCTGTTTCCATACTTTTATATTAAATCATAAAGTAATTTCCATTTATTGGAAATATATAATTAAGTACAAAATGAGGGATAGTTTTATTTTTTCTAAGAGTAAATGAATTGGTTTTACCTTCCGATAGGCCTGCAGCTGACCATCTGGAATTCCTGATGGATATGAAATTGTCACAAGATTTTTTTCCCCTGGTAATAAAAAGTGCATTGGCTCAGGGACCACAATACATGTTCCTTTTATATATTTCCAGATGCACTTCTCCATATCAGTTAGCTGATTATGAATTGCATCAACTAGAAGTTTACGAACTCTGTGGAGTTAATATTTGTTATTAACAAAAGTTTTAGTATCTATGATAAATGAAAGTGTAGAGTTAATATATCCCGAAATACAGTAAAAAAACTTGATTGGACCAGGTTTATTAAAGGAGGTCTACATTATGCAAAGTTAAATAAACTATATGTGTCCTCTGTGTAGACAAAGGGAAACCCTATAGGTTTTGCACACTACCCTCCTTCCTCCAAATAAACATTTCATTACTAGATGACTCTTAGCTTAATAATAAACAAGCAGTAAATGATAGTAAACTCAATGGCAACCCTGGGTGTGTCTATATGATATTTAAAAATGGGCTCTGATTACTTTGAGGAGACGTCCTCATTTACATGTGACAGTAGTATTATAAAATACTTACTTTCCCCAGGTTTCTTCTGGAGCAACAGATAAAACGGCATCAATCGGTAAAGTCATGGTCACGTAGTGGTGGCCTCCACTTTCCCTCTCAATGATGGGGGTTACAGCTGCCAGAGAGGTGGACATTTCCAGCATGAGATCTATATTTACTATTTGATGCTGGAAAGATAAATATAGTCAACTCATAGAATACTGAACGCTAAATATAAAAGGTTAAATAAAAGAACTTTCTAAGGGCCATGTAAATTGTAAGTAGTTTAAAAGCATAGATCTTCTCTTAAAAAAAATTCTCCTCTGCTTCAAGATAATCTGAGAAGTGGAGAGTGAGTGAGGAATGAAGATGACATCAGACTGCCTATGTTATATTGATGGATGTTAAAGCTGGTATGGGTTCACCAGGGTTCTCTCTGTTAACTCTCTCAACTTCTGTACCGAGTTAACAATTAAAAAAAAAAACGAATGAACAAGATACAATAACCACACAGTAAAGGAACTTTTAAACATATTTTATGACTGTATTTCTCTGGTCTAAAGACATAAAGAACTAAACACTAAACTCCATTAGTAGGTTTGATTTTGACAGTGCTATGGAACAATTCTGAAAAATATTTTCTGTATATTGAACAAATTTAGCAAAATAATTGAGGGTACCAGAAGCCAGGTTTCTTATTGGGGAAAGCTTAGGAACTATGTGTGGGTGAAGTAGAAGTGGAGGTGTAAGTAGGATTTACATCAATAAATATGAATGCATGTGTGTTTGTGTATATGTGTAGTATGTATGTTTACATGTGTGTGCTGCTTGGACAAATGGCTGATTCCTGAGCTGGAACAGGGAAGGAAGGACATGATGTGCCTGGAAGTACGTTATGTGGAAGAAGGTAGGAAGTACTCAAAAATAGAGTGTCAAAGGACATTGGAACCAGTGTAAAGAAGTTCCTGTTGGCCAAATCTTGGAAAACATAAGCCTTAAAATAATAAACTGATAGTAGCAGGTTATAACTCATTGGATTAAAAAAGAATCCATGCTTCCATGCAAATAATAAATAAGGAAAGGGAAGAGCTCTTCCTCATATAATAAATATAGGTGGAAACAATAGACTTAAAAAAATCACCATTTTGCAACCAGGTTAATGTTGGATTTTGGCAAGAATTATCAATTGATCCTAGAAGTGGTGGGTAAAAATTTGATAAGGAATATATATATATATATATATATATATATATATATATAGTTTCAAAGTATCTTCCTGTGAGATGCTTAATAATTATAAAGGAAAAAATAGTACCTTCACAGTGGAGAACACTGGTAGATGAGATGCCATCTTAAGTGATGAAAGATAACATCACCAGTATTAGGAACACACAGATAGCATATGCCTCTTTAATATGATGTGCTGAGGACACATGACTTCTTTGGTATTCCTACATGACCTGAATGCGCATGACCTGAATCTAACTATGAAGAATCTTAAAACAAACCCAAACTGAGGAACATTCTACAAAATAACTGACCTGCACTCCTCAAAATGTTAAACTCCAACTACTGGGAATTCTCTAATCATTATCTACAGTCCATTATTTTTTTTTCCGCTCCACATTTGTAAATCTAACAGTTCACATGGCCACCTCACCGGTGTTTCAAACACAACACGACCAAATTGAGCTCATGACTTCCCCATCTTCCCTCTTTACCCAAGCAAGAAACCGGTCATCTCATACCCAATTTGTTTCCAAGTATAATCCATTTTGCCCCCTAAAGATCTCTTGCAACCATTCCCTCCTCTCTTACCATAGCTACTGGTTTAGTTTGGCTTCTCCCGAAGTGACCCCTGAAGTAGCC
The DNA here is from genome assembly GCA_032199065.1 of Smutsia gigantea. Lineage (NCBI taxonomy): Eukaryota > Metazoa > Chordata > Mammalia > Pholidota > Manidae > Smutsia > Smutsia gigantea. The sequence goes on from JAVSCE010017872.1 coordinate 135,781, forward strand.
ACCTCACCAACCTTATGTCCACCCTATTTTCCCATGCCAGCCTAGAAAAACACTATAGTCATATTAACTTCGTACAACTTTCTACCTTGAAGTAGTTGCTCCATTTTTTATCTCCAATATCTGGTACATGCCAGATACTCCATAGTATTGATTCAAAATTAACAGAACCAAGAATCATGTCAGAAAAGTAAATTATTTATTATTTACGATTTCACACAGCATATGATGTCACTGTCCCGTTTCAGAGTGATTCCTTTTTATTTTAAATAATTTGTAAATGTACTCACAAAGAGAATCCAAAAGAACCTTTTAAGATATGTATTATAATGGGACAAAGGTTAGATATGTAAAACAGATACAGCCTCGGGCAAGTCACTTAATCTTTCTTGACCTCAATAATGTGATCTGTAAAAAATAAGAGTTGGGCTAAATAATCTGAGATATCACTCAACTCCAAATTCAAGGATTTAAAATTTTTACCACAAGAAAACAGATGATTTGCTTACCATGTCTGATAACTTTTTGTCTTTCTTTTTCATGAATTTTCGTTTTGTATCTTCTTCCTGTTCAAATCTAAATTTTTAATACACAAAGATGTTTATAATATGAAACAATGTTTTGAAAATATGTCTAGCACTCTTCAAACATACTCACTGAATAAAGCGCATTATGTTCTTGCAAGCAGAACTATCAGTCAGTTCTCCTGGGATGGTATTTATGTCACTGTTCGGCCATATGTACACTGAACTGTGGCAAATTCTGAACACAAGTGCATTTGAAGAAAGCTTGGTTGACAGGTCACTCAACACATGTTTTAGTGCTTTTTTGGTAAAAATTTCTAAAGTAAAAAAAAATAAGTAGAAGTTAATTGAAAAATTTTAATCTTTTCAACATGAATGCTTCCAAACACACAAAAGTAGAGCATAGGAAAACTGACTCCCAAATATCCATTCCCCAGATTTAATAATTATAAGAAAAAATTTTTGGCCTTTTTAAAACACTTAGATAAAACTCTCCTTTGATATGTACAAGTTAGTTGCTTTTAGTATATTCACAAGGTTTTATATTATCACTATCTTATTCCAGAACATTTTCATCCCCCACAGAAGAAACCCTGTACTCTGACATCAGAGGGCATCCGCTTTCCTTGTACACTTACCTGTGGCAATCAGTAACCTACTTTTTGTCTTTATAGATTTACCTATTCTGGACACTTCTATATAAATGAAATCATACATTATGTGGCTTTTTATGTCTGGCTCTTTTCATTCATCATATTTTCAAAAATCATCCATATTGTAACATGACTCAGTACTCCATTCCTGTTTATGGCTGAATATTTCTGTATGTGAGTGTGTATAACACACATTATTATTGTAAAGTTGATACACTTTATTTATTGTAAAGTTGATACACATTTGGGATGTCTCTACTTTTTGGCTGTCATGTATAATGTTGCTGTAAACATTTGTGCACAAGTTTTGGTGTGGATATATGTTTTCAATTCTCTTAGGTTATCACGTAGGAGTAGAATTACTGGGTCATATGGTAAATGAATATTTGGGAGTCTGTTTTACTATGCTCTACTTTTTGTGTTTTGAGGAACTGCCAAACTGTTTTCCAAAGCAGCTGTACCATTTTTATATTCCCACCAGCAATATATGAAGATTCCAGTTACTTTCAAAACATATTACTTATAACAATAAAACTTGAATGAAATTAAAATTTTTTCATAGCTTTTTATCCTTGGAGTATATCCCACTAAGACTGTATATCAAAGTACTGTGTTCTCAAGTCACAGTTGTTTTTCTCTGTGTGGTATGTCATCAACCTGATATTTGTTGCATTTCATTTTCAGGGATTCTCTTGTAACTTAACAGAATTTTTTGAATATGTAGAACATTTTCATGGTTCCAAAGTCAAAACTATATAAGAAGATATATTTGAAGAAGAAAACAATAATTAAATACTTGTCCTAGCTTTATACTTATAGTCAGTCCTAAACCTATTTAAGCCTGTGATTAAAATATTTATTTGGTTATCCCACTGATATCTTGATAAATAAAAACATGGGGTTGTGGTAGAGAAAAGATCATTTACAACAAATCATATTTTAAGACACTTGATAGGTTTTAGCACGTCACATTTAAAGATTTTCAGCTGCACTACAAGAGACAAACATAATATCTGAGTTACCTCCTTTTACAGCTGAAGGACCATGAGGTATAATGTAAACTCAAACTACCAAATGCCTATTGTGAATGTGCATTTGATATACTCTGGCATCTCAAACACAACTCATCTTCCTCCTATGATATCCTTTACCTCAGTTTGTGGCAGTGCCCAAGTAAGAAAACGGAAGATACCCTGGAATTTGCTTATACAAACTGATTTTTTTTCCCATAGTGTTCTTGTACCATTCCAAAACAACCCAACAGTCAAGAGAGTGGGCTCTGGACACTCAGGGTTGTACAGCTGCTTGTCTGCCTGAATAAATCTGGTGTATCACTTACACTGTGCTCATTGTGGGTATTTATATTGATGAGGACAGTTTTCTGTAAAAGGGCAATGAAGTTTCTTAAGGAAGGGGACATCTTTTTCTGATCTGCAGAGGAGCCCCATGGTCTAGGGGTATGGTGCTAGAATACAGAATCTAAATTCAATTTCTGTAACTTATTAGCTATATAATATTAGTTAATTTATCCTATCTCTCATTCAGTTTAATTTGCAAAATGGAAAGAATCTTGGTATATTTCATCAATTTTATAATAAAGGAGAGTTTTCTGGCAGACCTACCATTAGCAGTAGCTAGCTGAAAAGCTAGATCAAGGCCTCCTCTTATTCTGAAGAGTATATCCATAGTCTCTGAATTCACCTAAGACAAAGAAAACCAAAATTCGATTGTAAAACAAAACAAACTCACCCTCATATAAACTCATATAATTCATCCTCAGTTAGAATCTGAATTTAGGCTAAGGCCTTAATTAACCTTGACTCTTCTAATTAGTTCATGAGTTAATATGAATGTTGTTATGGCAAAAACCCTAAGTTCTAAATCAGGTTTCTCAATCTTTGTTCTACACTGAAATCATCTTAGGAGCTTAAAATATTGATACCTCTGTACCCCAGAGATTCTGATTAATTGGTCTGGGGAAGGTCTAGGCACAGGGATGTATAAAAGCTCCCCATGCCAGTTACTTTAATGTGAAAAGATTGAGGACCACTATTCTAAGACATTATTTCTAAATTATAGCCTTAACAATGACACAAAAACATCAATCGTAAAGAACTAGCTAAAGAATGGGACAAGAACATTGAATGTAAGTAATATGTTAACACCTGGTGGTCAAGAGGATGAGAAGAAACTAATATAACACTAATGGTGGGGATATGAACCATAGAACTTTTCAAAGGGCAATGTGGCAAGAAGAATCAAAAGCCTTGTATTCATATTCTTGGCCTAGTGATTCTGTGTTTAGAGATTCAGTCTAAGGTAATCTGCAAAACAAAAAGATTTAGGCATAAGGATGTTAATCTAAATGTCAACAACAGGAGATTGGTTAATAAATATGAATATTATACAATCACAAAAAATCATTTTTTAGAGGGATACTTAGTGGCATAGGCAAATGCTTGTGACTTAAAAAGAGAAAATGCACTTGTAAGATAGAAGCTATCAGTAGTTCTTAAGTTGGGTCCAAATGATGAGTTTCAGGAAGTTGACATATGACAAAAGACATGCATACTTTTGTGGGAGTGAGGGGAATGGGAGGAGGAATGGAACCTCTGGAAAGAGGTTTCGAAGATTTCATCAGATTCTCCAGAAATGTCCCAAAAAGGCTGAATAACCATACTACACAGTAAGAACCCTATTTTGAAATAAATGAGAGTACTAACATTTACTGAGCTCTTAAAATGTAAAAGGCACTGTACTAAATGACCGGACATATACTAACTCTGATTCTCAGAACATTAACAAGTAGGTTCCATTACCAGTTTTATCATTTACAAATCCCTTGTCATATTTTTAAAGGTTTTTTTTCTTTTTGCTGGTTTTTATTACATAAATGGTGGCCTGTTGAAAGGCCATACGCTTTGCCCCAATTTTACTTTGGGGAATTTATTCTAAGCAAATAGTCAAGATACTTTGGGAAAAATATAGCTTCAATGTTATCCACATATCTTACTGTTGTTGTTCATCATAGCAAGGAAAAAAAAGAAACCACCTAAATAGCTATCAATAAGTCAGTTAAACAAAATCACCATACAAAATACTGTACCCGCTTCTGTACCGCAAGGGATACCATCAGTAGAACAAAAAGATATCCTACAGTATGGGAGAATATATTTATAAATGACGTATCCAATAAGAGGTTGACATCCAAGTTATATAAAGAGCTCATGCACCTCAATAAACAAAAAGCAAATAAGCCAATTAAAAAATGGGCAGAGGAGCTAAACAGACACTTCTCCAAAGAAGAAATTCAGATGGCCAACAGGCACATGAAAAGATGCTCCACATCACTAGTCATCAGAGAAATGCAAATTAAAACCACAATGAGATATCACCTCACATCAGGATGGTCGCCACCCAAAAGACAAACAACAACAAATGTTGGCGAGGATGTGGAGAAAGAGGAACCCTCCTATACTGCTGGTGGGAATGTAAATTATCACAAACATTGTGGAAAGCAGTATGGAGGTTCCTCAAAAATCTCAAAATAGAAATACCATTTGACCCAGGAATTCCACTCCTAGGAATTTACCCTAAAAATACAGCAGCCCAGTTTGAAAAAGACATATGCACCCCTATGTTTATCGTAGCACTATTTACAATAGCCAAGAAATGGAAGCAACCTAAGTGTCCATCAGTAGATGAATGGATAAAGATGTGGTATATATACACAATGGAATATTATTCAGCCATAAGAAGAAAACAAATTCTACCATTTGCAACAACATGGATGGAGCTAGAGGATATTATGCTCAGTGAAATAGGCCAGATGGAGAAAGTCAAGTACCAAATGGTTTCACTCATATGTGGAGTGTAAGAACAAAGAAAAAACTGAAGGAAGAAAACAGCAGCAGATTCACAGAACCCAAGAATGGACTCACAGTTACCAAAGGGAAAGGGACTGGGGAAGACGGGTGGGAAGGGAGGGATAAGGGGGAAAAACGGCTATTACAATTAGCACACATAATGTAGTGGGGGTTGAGGTTGGGTAGGGGCATACAGGGAAGGCAGTGTAACAGAGAAGACAAGTAGTGATTCTATAACATCCTTCTACCCTGATGGACAGTGACTGCAATGGGGGTATGTGGTGGTGAATTGATAATACGGGGAGTCTAGTAACCATAATGTTGCTCATGTATATTAATAGCAAAAAAAAAATACTGTACCCACTTGAATAAAATGTATGTAATGACAAAGGTACTGATGAAGATGAAAGTTAAAAAAGATAGGCATAGCACATTCTGTTGCTTACTGTGTGATTTTGCACAATTTAATCACTCAAGTCTTCTGTAAAATTGGAAAAATAAACGACTTCATAGGTTGTGGTGAAGATATATGAAAGCACTAGAATCTCCCTAGACTTCTGAATTGAGATCCTCTCTAAAGAAGTAATATTTAAGCTGAGATCTGAAGTATTAACAATTCCAAAGGAAAGACGGCAGTAGAGGTAGAGGAGCCCATTCCAGGCGGGGGCATACATCGGTAAAGACCAATTTAAAAGACCATTTAAGTAATAGATTACCGCAGATGGTTAGATCTGATGGTGGCAAGGACAGGGATGGTTAAGAGTAGAGAGAGTGAAAACTGACAGTTATTAAGAATAGAACTCATAGCACTTGATTATTGAGCAGATGTTCAGGAGTTGAGAAGAGGGAGATGTCAAGGATGATTTCTAGGTTTTCAGCATGCACAACAGAGTGGATGGTGGTGCCATTTACTGAGATGCGGATCATTGGAGGAAAACCCGGTGTGGGATGAGGGGAGGTGAAAATGATGACTCCGTTTTAGCTTGCTGAGTTTTAAACACGTGTGAGTTATCCAAGTGGAGGCACAGTTAGTAGATACGTGGATCTGGAGCTCAGAATACAGGGTTAAGCTGGAGATACAAATTTAGGAGAAAGTATAGGGTGTAAAGCAAAGCACCCCTGAAGAAAACCACATCTAGGAGAGGGACCGGAGGACCTCCAAGTGCGTTCACAAAGAGACGCAGGGAGCGCGTGTCCAAACACGGATGAGCTGGGGCGGGGTTCCTGCCTGTGCGGGGCAGTTTCCCTCCGGCCCTGCCGGGGAGAGGACGGTGGGAAGGCGGCCGCGTTACGGAGATCGCGGCTGTCACTGTGGGTCCCGGCAGGATCAGCTCCTTTCAAAAGCTGTGGAGCCGTATTCGGAGGCTACCGAAGTCAGAGGGAAAACGCGGGGGTCGGTGGCGAGCAGGTGTACTCACCGTGTCTGAGACGTGGCGATGACAGGGACACTGACGTCCGAGAGGCGGGCCCGGAAGTGGACACATAGGGGACGGAGCCTGAGAAGGTTGACTACAACTCCCAAGATGCCTGGTGGCATACGCCATGGGCCGTACCACACTACATCTCCTCGCGGATGGATAATGGGGCAGGAGGCAGAGGATTTATTCTACGTAAATTCCATTGGTTGAGTCACTTATATCCAGAAGACACTCAAAAATCTTTCTGTGTGTTTCTCGATGAGGATTCTTACTCTCTACATATCCTCTTGTAGAGTTCTTGGAATAGATTCGCCCGTAGCCGAGGCAACGCGCCGCAATAAACAGCCGCTGAGCGCAGAACGCGCGGAGGTGCTGCGTGGTCAGGCCCCGAGCGGGAAGCGCACGCGCGAGTGTGGCGCTGGCGTGAGGGCGGCTCGAGGGCTCGTTGCTCCTGCAGCTGAGTTAGTCGGGACTGGAGTTGGGACTGTGATCTCGGTTGTCGGATTGGGTGCCCTTCTGAGAGGTGACTTGGTCCTCGCTGTCGTCAGAGGTTGCCCTGTAGATACCCATCTATTCCGAGCCCCCCTTTTCCCTAAGAGGAAATCATTTTCCTCATCACCTCAGCCAGGAGGTTTCTGCCCTCCTTCACCGCCCCTTCGCCCTCCCATCTTCGACCCCTACACACACCCCCACCCCCGGCACTTTATGCACACCTTTCAGGGGAACTGGCCGTATTTTACTTGTGGGATCCTTAATTTTGTTCATGGCTACTAGATTGTAAGCTCCCTGGGGCCAGGATCTATGCCTTTTGAATACTTGTTTTCCTAGCTTCTACCAATGAGCCTTACCCAGAAGAAGGGTTTGTGTGCAAACTGTCAAATTAATGAATGAGTAATTTTGTGAATGTTGCTTAGAGTTAAGTAATGGAAAAATTCAGGGCAAGAACTTCTTTGCTTTCCTCCTCCTTCCCTCCCTCTGTGGCCCGCTTTGTTGTGTTGCCAGACACTGGCGAACCCGGCGAATATTGTGGTAAGGAAGACCCGAACTCAGACCGCTGTTCCTGCCTTCATGACGCCAACAGTTTAATGCGGACAACAGCTGTTAATTAAAGCCTCCCTACACGATGAAAGTAGAATGATAACCCATTAGATAACCGTGATGAGGGCTTGAAAGAAATGCATGCTTCTATGATAGTGTCACTCAAGTGATGAATGAGCTAAACAATCCGAAGGATCAGTGTTAACTGGGGGAACTAAAGAGGCTGACACAGTGAAATACCGGCCTAAAGGGAGGCATCATGTGCCACGGTCCTGTGGCTGGAGAGAGCCAGACCTGAAAACTGAAAGAGGACAAATTGAGTCCAGGTACCAGGTAGGGGTTTCCTACGGTGACGGAAGCGAGTGACGGACCTTGTGAGCCATTTAAAGGATTTGAGTCTCTTTGCAGCACAGGATGTCTTTGTGGTTGAAGTGGAGATGGAAATCTGAAGTACAATGCAAATTTAAGTAGTACACCCCAACTGACTGAAGTCTAGTTTTAAAGCATACCTGATCAGAGGAAGAGGTAGGATGGGGGTAGGGGGAGGCATTTTCTTATGCTTTAGTTAGAAAGAATCTTCACTTGCCCCTTTGATATTACACAGTAGCAATGATTCATTCTCAGATGAGCCACAGTTCCAAATAGGCAGCTGTGTTTAGTGTCATGAAAACAGCTTGTTTTAAAAGGCAAAAAGGTTCTTACCTTGGGGATAAACTGGGAGCATAGTTTGTTTTACTCACTAAAGTACGCTCAGTGCCTAGATCTAGTTGGTGCTTAAAAAATATTAAGAAGAAATTGAGACAAGTATTTGGTCCTCCTTTTTAAAACACGTCTAATTCAAAAAACAATATCTAAACAGTTGCATGTGTAATGTTATATTTAAAAAGAAAACTCACAGCTGCAGTCTGCCCTTTAAAAATACTCTGAATTCATTGTGGATTTTTGTTTTGTTTTTTTTTATATAATTTATTTTGGTATTATTAATCTACAATTACATGTGCAATATTATGGTTATTAAACTACCCCCTTCATCAGGTCCCCCCCACCCACCCCATTACAGTCACTGTCCATCAGCGTAGTGAGATGCTATAGAATCATTACTTGTCTTCTCTGAGAGGTAGAGCCCTCCGCGCGCCCGCCAACATTACGTCTGCTAATCATAATGCCCCCTTTTCCCCCTTGTCCCTGCCTTCCCACCCATCCTCCTCAGTTCCTTTCCCTTTGGTAACTATTAGTCCATTCTTGGGTTCTGTAAGTTTCCTGCTGTTTTGTTCCTTCAGTTTTTTTCTTTGTTCTTATACCCCACATATGAGTGAGATCATTTGATATTTGTCTTTTTCTGCCTGGCTTATTTCACTAAGCATGATACTCCCTAGCTCCATCCATGTGTTGCAAATGGTAGGATTTGTTTTCTTCTTATGGCTGAGTAATATTCCATTGTGTATATGTACCACATATTCTTTATCCATTCATCTATTGATGGACACTTAGGTTCCTTCCATTTCTTGGCTATTGTAAATAGTGCTGCAATAAACACAGGGGTGCATCTGTCATTTTCAAACTGGGCTGCTGCATTCTTAGGGTAAATTCCTAGGAGTGGGATTCCTGGGTCAAATGGTATTTCTATTTTGAGTTTTTTGAGGAACCTCCATACTGCTTTCAACAATGGTTGAACTAATTTACATTCCCACCAGCAGTGTAGGAGGGTTCCCTTTTCTCCACATCCTCCCCAACATTTGTTGCTGTTTGTGTTTTGGATGTTGGCCATCCTCACTGGTGTGAGGTGATATCTCACTGTGGTTTTAATTTGCATTTCTCTGATGATTAGCGATGTGGAGCATCTTTTCATGTGCCTGTTGGCCATCTGAATTTCTTCTTTGGAGAAGTGTTTATTCATGTCCTCTGCCCATTTCTTAATTGGATTATTTGCTTTTTGTTTGTTGAGGTGTGTGAGTTCTTTATATATTTTGGATGTCAACCCCTTATCAGATAAGTCATTTATAAATATATTCTCCCATACTGTAGGATGTCTTTTTGTTCTACTGATGGTGTCCTTTGCTGTACAGAAGCTTTTCAGCTTGATATAGTCCCACTTGTTCATTTTTGCTTTTGTTTTCCCTTACCTGGGGAGATATGTTCATGAAGAAGTCGCTCATGTTTATGTCCAAGAGATTTTTGCCTACTTTTTTTCTAAGAGTTTTATGGTTTCATGACTTACATTCAGGTCTTTGATCCATTTTGAGTTGACTTCTGTGTATGGGGTTAGACAGTAGTCCAGTTTCATTCTCTTACATGTAGCTGTCCAGTTTTTCCAACACCAGCTGCTGAAGAGGCTATCGTCTCCCCATTGTATATCTAAGGCTCCTTTATCATATATTAATTGACTGTATATGTTTGGGTTAATGTTTGGATTTTCTATTCTGTTCCACTGGTCTATGGGTCTGTTTTTGTGCCAATACCAAATTATCTTGATTACTGTGGCTTTGTAGTAGAGCTTGAAGTCAGGGAGCGTAATTCCCCCTGTTTTATTCCTCCTTCTCAGGATTACTTTGGCTATTTGGGGTCTTTTGTGGTTCCATATGAATTTTAGAATTATTTGTTCCAGTTCATTGAAGAAAGCTGTTGGTAGTTTGATAGGGATTGCATTGAATCTGTAGATTGCTTTAGGTAGTATAGCCATTTTGACAATATTTATTCTTCCTAGCCAAGAGCATGGGATGCATTTCCATTTGTTAGTGTCCTCTTTAATTTCTCTTAGGAGTGTCTTGTAGTTTTCAGAGTACAGGTCTTTCACTTCCTTCGTTAGGTTTATTCCTAGGTATTTTATTCTTTTTGATGCAATTGTGAATGGAATTGTTTTTCTGATTTCTCTTTCTGTTAGTTCATCGTTAGTGTAAAGGAAAGCAACAGATTTCTGTGTGTTAATTTTGTATCCTGCAACTTTGATGAATTCAGATATTAGTTCTAGTAGTTTTGGAGTGGAGTCTTTAGGGTTTTTTATGTACAATATCATGTCATCTGCAAATAGTGACAATTTGACTTCTTCTTTACCAATCTGGATGCCTTGTATGTCTTTGTTTTGTCTGATTGCCGTGGCTAGGACCTCCAGTACTATGTTGAATAACAGTGGAGAGAGTGGGCATCCCTGTCTTGTTCCCAATCTTAGATGAAAGGCTTTCAGCTTCTCGCTGTTAAGTATGATGTTAGCTGTGGGTTTGTCATATATGGCCTTTATGATGTTGAGGTACTTGCCCTCTATACCCATTTTCTTGAGACTTTTAATCATGAATGGATGCTGAATTTTGTCAAATGCTTTTTCAGTATCTATGGAGATGATCATGTGGTTTTTTTTCTTTTTGTTGATGTGGTGGATGATCATGATGGATTTTCGAATGTTGTACCATCCTTGCATTCCTGGGATGAATCCCATTTGATCATGGTGTATGATCCTCTTGATGTATTTTTGAATTCGATTTGCTAATATTTTGTTGAGTACTTTTGCATCTATGTTCATCAGGGATATTGGTCTGTAGTTTTCTTTTTTGGTGAGGTCTTTGCCCAGTTTTGGTATTAGAGTGATGCTGGCTTCATAGAATGAGTTTGGAAGTATTCCCTCCTCTTCTATTTTTTGGAAAACTTTAAGGAGAATGAGTGTTATTTCTTCTCTATATGGCTGGTAGATTTCAGAGGTGAATCCATCTGGTCCAGGAGTTTTCTTCTTGGGTAGTTTTTTGATTACCGATTCAATTTCGTTGCTGGTGATTGGTCTGTTTAGTTTTTCTGTTTCTTGCTTGGTCAGTCTTGGAAGCTTGTATTTTTCTAAGAAGTTGTGTGTTTCTTCTAGTTTTTCCAGCTTGTTAGCATATAGATTCTCATAATATTCTCTTATAATTCTTTGTGTTTCTGTGGGGGTCCCTCGTTATTTTTCCTTTCTCATTTCTGATTCTGTTTATGTGTGTAGAGTCTCTTTTTCTCTTAATGAGTCTGGCTAGGGGTTTATCTATTTTGTTTATTTTTTCAAAGAACCAGCTCTTGGTTTCATTGATCTTTTTCTATTGTTTTATTCTTCTCAATTTTATTTGTTTCTTCTCTGATCTTTATTATGTCCCTCCTTCTGGTGACTTTGGGTCTCATTTGTTCTTTTTTTTCCAATTTCAGTAATTGTGTCTTTAGACAATTCATTTGGGAATGTTCTTCCTTCTTTAAATGGGCCTGGATTGCAATATATTTTCCTCTTAGAACTGCCTTTGCTGCATCCCACAGAAGTTGTGGCTTTGTGTTGTTGTTGTCATTAGTCTCCATAAATTCTTTGATTTGTTTTTATTTGTTTGTTTACCCATTGATTAATTAGGAGAATGTTGTTAAGTCTCCATGTGTTTGTGAGCCTTTTTGTTTTCTTTCTACAATTTATTTCTAGTTTTATACCTTTGTGATCTGAGAAGTTGGTTGTTAGAATTTCAATATTTTTGAATTTACTGAGGTTCTTTTTGTGGCCTAGTATGTGATCTATTCTGGAGAATATTCCATGTGCACTTGAGAAGAATGTGTGTTATATTGCTTTTGGGTGTAGAGTTCTGTAGATGTCTGTTAGGCCCATCTGTTCTAGTATGTTGTTCAGTGCCTCTGTGTCTTTACTTACTTTCTGTCTGCTTGATCTGTCCTTTGGAGTGAGTGGTGTGTTGAAGTCTCCTAAAATGAATGCATTGCTTTCTATTTCCTCCTTTAATTCTGTTAGTATTTGTTTCACATAAGCTGGCGCTCCTTTGTTGTGTGCATATATATTTAAAATGGTTATATCCTCTTGTTGGACTGACCCCTTTATCATTACATAATGTCCTTCTTTATCTCTTGCTACTTTCTTCGTTTTGAAGTCTATTTTGTCTGATACAAGTACTGCAACACTTGCTTTTTTCTCCTTGTTGTTTGCATGAAATAATCTTTTTCCATCCCTTCACTTTTAGTCTGTGTATATCTTTGGGTTTGAGGTGAGTCTCCTGTAAGCAGCATATAGATGGGTCTTGCTTTTTTATCCATTCAGTAACTCTGTGTCTTTTGATTGGTGCATTCAGTCCATTTACTTTTAGGGTGATTATCGATAGATATGTACTTATTGCCATTGCTGGATTTAGATTTGTGGTTACCAAAGGTTCAAAGGTAGCTTCTCTACTATCTAACAGTCTAACTTAACTTTCTTGTTAAGTTATTGTAAACACAGTCTGATTATTCTTTATTTCTCTCCCTTCTTATTCTTCCTCCTCCATTCTTTAGATACTAGGTGTTTTATTCTTTGCCTTTAGTTAGTGTTTGCATGATCTGCTTTCTTTGCTATGATTTTATTTTCTCTGGTGATGTCTTTTTAGCCTTAGGAGTGCCTCTATCTAGAGGAGTCCCTTTACGATATCCTGAAAAGGTGGTTTATGGGAGGCCAATTCCCTCAGTTTTAGCTTGTCTGGAAATTGTTTAATCCCTCCCTCAAATTTAAATGGTAATCGTACTGGATACAATATTTTTGGTTCAAGGCCCTTCTGTTTCATTACGTTAATTATATCATGCCATTCTCTTCTGGCCTGTATGGTTTCTGTTGAGAAGTCTGATGATAGTCTGATGAATTTTCCTTTGTAGGTGATATTTCTTCTCTCTCTAGCTGCCTTTAATACCCTGTCTTTATCTTTGATCTTCGCCATTTTAATTATTATGTGTCTTGGTGTTGTCTTCCTTGGGTCCCTTGTGTTGGGAGATCTGTGGGCTTCCATGGTCTGAAAGACTACTTCCTTCCCCAGCTTGGGGAAATTTTCAGCAATTATTTCTTCAAAGACACTTTCTATCCCTTTTTCTCTCTCTTCTTCCTCTGGTATTCGTATAATGCAAATATTGTTCCATTTGGATTGGTCACACAGTTCTCTTAAAATTCTTTCATTCCTAGAGATCCTTTTATCTCTCTCTGCCTCAGCTTCTCTGTATTCCTGTTCTCTGATTTCTATTCCATTAACAGTCTCTTGCATCTCGTCCAGTCTGCTGCTAAGCCCGTCGATCACTTGTCTCAATTCTGCATTGTCTTTCCTCACTTCCCTCACTTCCTCCCTTAGCTCTTACATATTTCTCTATAGATCCATCAGTATGGTTATGACTTTTAGTCTAAATTCTTTTTCAGGAATATTGTGCATGTCCATCCCTTCAGACTCCCTCTCTGGGGTAGTCTGGTCTGGGGTTTTCTGGGTAAGTTTTGTTTGTACCATATTTCTCTGTCTTTTCATGGCCGTAGAAGTGGTCAGAAAAAGAAAAAAAGAAGAAAGGGAAAATAGAGAAGAAGAAGAAAATAAAGCCTGCCAGGTGTAGTTTCTGTTAGGATCCTGTAGGTAGTGCTGCTGCTCCACTATTCCACTGCCATGCCGGTGCCGGGCTCTTTGTGACTGGCTGGGGAGGGAACAAATGGGAAGCTGCTGATTTCTGTGGGAAGTCTCCGTGCAACTGCTTTCCCCAGCCACAGTCTGAGGGGACCAAAATTCCCCAGGGCTCCCAGCCTGCTTGGCTGAGTGCACTGGGACGATCCTGCTCCTCCATTGGGCCCCTGTCTCTTTAAGACCCCTAAAAAAGAGTGCACTTTTCTTTTGTCCCGGGGAACCGGCTGGGTGGACCTGTCGTCTTGGAATCTGCACCTCTGTCTCTCCAATCTCCAATACACCGCTTGAAGTGTGTCAGTGCTCCCGGCACAGATCACCAGGACTGGTTATTCGGCAAGCCTGTGCTTCCACTCCCTCCCTGCTCTGAATCCTCTCCTCCCACCAGTATGCTGGGGTGGGGGAGTGCTTGGGTCCTGCTGGGTCACGGCTCCATATCTTACCCGCCTGGTGGGGTGCCGAGTCCTCTCAGGTGTAGCTGCAGGCTGGTGTCGTCTTGTATCTTCTGGTCTCTTTTTTAGGAATAGTTGTTTTTGGTGTATTTTCATAAATATATTTGGTTTTGGGAGGAGATTTCTGCCACCTTGCTCATGCCGCCATCTTCCCGGAAGCCTTGTTTTGTTGTTTTTATCTCACCTAAACAATTGTCCCTCCCTTATCCTCTTTGTAAACTAATGTCACCATTGACACACTTCTTATAATCATTGAAACTTGAAAAAACTCAAAAGCTGTAGGGTAATATCTATATGTGGTGTTTATTCTGAAAAGCAAAGTTAGAATTTTCAATATGAAGGACAATGCAGTATGTTTCAATCATTTGATCTAAACTGAAAGTGCCTGCCTTATGTAATTATGATTTTTAAATCTACCTGGATTTTCTCAAAAGAAGGATGTTTACACAGTATTTATACCGCACAACACAGTAATAATTTTATTATTTCTAACAGATGAGTGGCAATGCAACAGATACTGTAAAACACATTCCTTTGTAATTTGTGGGACTTCCCTGGAGAGTCAAGGGGAGGGCTCCCGGTGGAAATTTTGAATCCTATTATTTTACCCCAACCCCACCAAGTAGATTCTTTCCCTGTAGAGTTTGGGACTGTTTTATGGTGAATGTTAACTGTCAGACTGCAAGTAATTCATGGTAATCACCCTTTTTTCTTAGACTTTCCTCCTGTATTTTTCAACGTGAAGTAGGATTTTGCTACTGAAGAAGTAGCCCTAAGGAAGCTTTTGAATTTACCAGTGTAGAGGACACTGACCCAGGAAGCAGCCATGCCTGTAGAAGGAGGGAAAACAGACATGGAGAGGATTGGCCTCTTCAGTGAGATGGAATATGTCACTGTCGGTGATAAATATGTGTCACAATTTAACCGTACGTATATCTGGTTTTCTTTACAGCCTAAGAGTGGATATTTTCCATGTGAAATTTCAAATGTATTACTTAAGTTGAATGGTATTTTTTAATTGCCCATATTTTAAGTTGTTCTTAAGTTGAATAAACTTGGGAAATTTCAGTAGAGTTAAGAGAGAACTTAGTTTTATAAAAGCAGGAAGCTCATTTGGAGGAAGGGATGCCCTACCTTTATATTCTCCCCATAAATAATTTTCCTTCTTTCCAAAGGTACGTGGCAGTTTTCTCCCAGAATATTTTATTTTTAGCTTTAGTTTTCTTAGATGGGACACAGTGCTGTACAAATGGCATTTCCATTGGCATTCAGAAGGGCCATCCATGATCACGTTCTTGAAAAATGAAATGCTACATTAATAGCTGAGGGAATTTTAGAAATCATAAATAATAAGAGGTAAAGGAAATAAATGTTTTGAATATCTCAGTTAAATGATTATAAGAAAGGATACAGTGATAATGAAACATCTCCAAGATACATTACTAATAAAAAATCAAGGCACAGAATAGTGTATATAGTATGCTAAGCATTAAAAGTAGAAAAGGATATATATGAAAATAATAATTGGGATATGCCTAAACATTCTCTGTCAAACAAAATTAGTGTCATGGTTGCTTGTGGGAGAGAAATTGCATGGCTGAGGGTGGGAGGAAAATTTATTGTACAAATGTTTATACTACTGAATTTGGAATCATGTGAATCTGGTACTTTTTAAAAAATTGAAATTAAAAAATCAGTGATACAAGTTCACATTTAAATAACCAGTTGATTTAAGGACTGTTAACACTTCCAACAATTTTTCACATCACTGAAGGACTTCCCAAATTGAGCTTTCCTAGATACAATTTATAAAAGAAGTTCTAAATATTTATAACAACAGTCTTTTAAGCAATTATTGGGCTACTTGTATTTCATTGTATAAATGTACTGCAATTTACTTCTCTTTTTTATCGAGGGACATTTGAATTGTTTCTTGGTTTTGATTATGAATGAAATGGCTATGAACATTCCTGTTCATGTCTTTTAGTGCATGTACGCACTCATGTTTCTTCAGTATCTACCCAGGATGGGAATTTCTTTAGTTTGTGTTTGGAACACCCTTCCTTTCAACCTACACACACACAGATGTACTTACTAACATCTCACAGCATTTCTAGTGTACAGATGGGGAAAGACTGGATGAGATGACCTTTAAGGACTCTTCCAGCTCTAAAATTCAAAGTTTATAACCAGGACCTTAATATAATTATTAAAATATTTTAATACAAACCTCTTACATTTTATTGCCATTATAGCTTTTAACACAGAGTTTTCAGAGAACATTTTGAAACAATGTTTCAGAGCTCAAAACCCTGGCCCAAATCACATTTTGAAACTTCTTATTTTTCAGTTCTTTCATTACTATTGAGCTCAAAAATTTGATATTCCTAATTTATTTTTTAAAGGACCCTTTAATGAAGCTGCAAGCAAAAAGAGACAGATACTACCTGGAGGATCCAAAGAAATGTCAAATCTCCAGGCAGGTTATTTTGACCCCCATTTTGTAAGGATTTTTGAAGGCGAAGGCTATGTCAATCTGAATCAAGTGAGAAGACAGCGTATGATGGAAGAAGCCAAAAAAAATCTAGGCAAAGCCTTCCTCCCTAGTGGTGGAGATAAAAAGCCGTAAGTGTTTGGGGAAAAGTCTTAAAATACATCTCCTGCACCTTCTCTCCTCTAGCCTAAATTGTTTGTCTTTCCATAGGACTTACTTATGTGTGATTCATTTTTAAAGTGTGAGTCTTAAGTTTGTCTTAGGTGGAGATAGTTATAGTGATTGATTTAGGTTGACAGGTAATTTTAATAATTAGAATCTCATCACATAAATTTTTGATTATCTATGTCACTACTGTCTGTTTGTGTAACAAAAGCCAACTAAAGAATGAAAATAAATTTCTTCAAAAAACTTGTAATAGGTTAGGGAAAAAAATTGCCTTGGGTCATCATATCTGTGCTATTGACTACGTTTTCTGTTTTTGAAACACTTTTAGAAGTATAAAGATGTTAAATCTTGACTTATCACAGATCATTATTTAACAGTTATTATGAAGATATATGCATGGGGCTTAATATTGTACTTGTGACATGGTCAGTGTGAAGGTTTATTTTTTCTTACCTTGAAATCATTAAATAAAAGCATACTGTTTGTTATATAGCTGAATTTTATACTACTATGTTAATTCATACTCAGTAACATTGACAGTTTAGAATTTATGAGATGAGGATTGGCTAATTTTGTGCTTATTTGTGGTATTTCTTGAGATTAGTAAAGCTATAATCCTCTAAGTCAGAATAACTGTTTTTATTAAGATGGGGAATTTCTTTTCTGTTATTGTAATTTAACCTTTTTCTGCCTTTTCACACTTTGCATAGGTTTGAATTATTTATTTTTAATATTACTCTTCCTTGGATTTAATTTTCTCCTTAGATATAAATTCAAACATGCATTTTTTTGGGTCAGTACTCGATTTCTTCTTCATATAATATATGTATTTTACCCTTTAAATAACTTTTCTATTTTTCAGCCTCTCCTACCCCCTTGTTGAACTTTGACCTTTTGTGGTGGTAATTGGGATTTGCTGCCTTGAAACATTAGTTTATAATATGGTTACATTAATTTGTCAGCCAAGAAATAATAACAGTTTTATAATTAGATTAGTTTTCCTTTCTTTTTAAAGCTCACAGATATATGACAAACATGTGAAATTTAGTGGGATATAGAAAAATGTTTCCAAAAAGAGAGATAAATACTCTTATTTAATACCAAATTGTGGAAAATGTTTGGCAATTCTTTGTATAGTAATGTAATAAATATAACACACACAAAAAAAGCACACCAGCACCAAAATTCCATGAGATTCATTTTGCCATCAGCAGTGGGAACAAGACTTTTAAGTATATGTTTTCAAAGTGTAGTTTCTGATGAATGGATGGGCAGAAGAAATTAGCCATTTATGAGCTAATTTGCCATAAAGTGCTTAGAAATTCATCTAAAAACACAAAAGGGTCTATTTATTGTTATAATTAAGTGAATTAATTGGAAACTCCCTAGAGATTATAAAGTTTTGTTCATGAGCATTTAAAATAAGCACCAAAAATTAAAAAATGATCTCATCTCAAAACTTGTGAATTTGAAAAAATGGGGGAAATCAGATTAAAAACTTAAAAATAATTTTTTTCCTACCAAAATTAGGTCAACTCCATTGTATGTATTTTGCTCCTTTTTCAAATAAATTGCAGTAAAAGATATATAACACAAAATTTGCAGTTTTAACCTCTTTTTTTAAAAAAACTGTATTTAAGATGTGGATTAGGAAGCTACTATGGAACAATAGGTGGTCCAGTCCCATTCTTCAGTGCACAGTCCAAACCCAAAGAAAAATATGAGGCACCTGGAAAGAATTTATACACAAACCCCGGAAAGAAAGGAACTGGATATGGGTAAGGTATTTTTAATAACTTTCATATCATTTAATACTTTCATATCATCACTTAAAAAATAAATTAAAAAATTTCTTAACACTGAAGTCACCATTACTTATTTTCCTTCCTTAGCTATGCAAATATTACCATTGGTAAACAATTTTCACACTCTTCTGATTTCTATGATGCACCAAAATTAAATTATAAGGTAAAATAATCTATTTTAACTTTTTTTCAACCCTTCTCTTAGTTGGCTTAGAAAATTCACTTGTAATCTAATTAGGGTTTGTTTTATCTATTTGTATTACTCAGGCAGTGGCAGACTGATGTTCATGAATTAAGATAATTTTACCTTTTTCATATTAGATTTCCACATGTTGCTGTAGATCCTCTCAGCTACTCCTTGCTACAGCTACCTCCTTACCACATCTATCTTAACATCTCTCTAAACTGTGAGACTTCTGTTAACTTGGCCTGATCAACTGTGTTCCATTTTGAATAGAAGAGTCATATCCTAACCGTTAGACAGTTTCCCCCCAACACCCAAATATCTTTCTTGTGCCTAAGAAGGCAGTGGAGTACTGTTGGTGAGTGACTGGAATGCAGGAGTGATGGGGAGAAGGGACAAAGTGGAGAGTAGAGAATGTAACACCTTGAGGAGACAGTGTGAAAGGACGGGAGAAAACTAGTTTTTTAATAGTAGAAAGAAAAAGCTGATATATACTGGCATATGCCTCTTATACTCAACTTTATATAATATTTCACCTATAATTAAACATATTCCCTTATGTGGAGAATGCCTACATGTGAATGAATAGAGAAACCCTTATAAATTTTGGAACATTGTCAGTATAATTTAACAATATCAATATAGCTTAAAGAAAGCTGGTAGTAACGAAAAATCAAGTTGGTTTGTACATTAAACAACAGAAATGAAATGACAAATATTTTATTAGTTTTTGTTTCTGGTTTTTTTTTGAGGCATGCAGTCTCAACAGTTTTGTTGTGGTAGCTTTAATTAGCAGTGAGGTTGTGAGATGGAAGGATAGTGGCCAATTTTACAAATTTCCGAGTCCCTGAGAAATGCCAAATAGCAGGAAGGGTTTATGGTTTGAGCTAAGACCAGTCTTTTTTCTGTATCATATTACCTAGATAGTTAATATGGATTTGTTCAGGTGATAAATAGCTCTTATGCTTTAAGTAAATTTATATCCAAAATGAATAATCATAGTTATGCTTGTTCATAAGTGTATCTTTTGTATCATAAGACAAAACATAACAAAGGAATGTTTTAAAAAAGCAAACCCAGCAGTAAGTATTTAAAAATGTACAGATAAAATTTAAAAGATTTGATTTTATGTTACTCCCAATTTGAGTAATTTATACGGTATAAGTCCAAACTCTTTCATTTACAGAAAGAGAATGAAGAACATCATCGTTTACTTAAAGGGACACCTTTCAAGTTAAATCTTTACCCAAGGGAATATTTTGATGCCAATCCTTACTTGTCTGAGAAATCTCTACCACCAATTAGGAAAGCAGAGAAGAAAGAATTACTTACACTCCCTTTTAAGCCCTCCTCTCCTGGTAAAAAGGTAAGTTAAAAATTTTAGATTGAAAAAATATTAAGCGTTATATGGAAATGTTGCTTCTTGCTGGCAAATTAATGCCCTTCTAAATAATAAAATTTTGTCTGTATTCACTCCAAGAATCGTGAAACCCATTTTTACAAAATTATGAAAAGTCACCAAGCATGGCTAGTGTAGGGGATAATGAAGCTCTCATAATTGAAGGTAATAACCAATCACGTCAAATGTATTTTAATTTACAATGGATTTTCTAAGTGCCTCTCTAGATTTTAGGTATAGTTTTTCTCGAAACCATAAAAAGCCAGACCATCTTTTAGTTTTTGAAATAGTGGTTACAATGAATTATCTCCCTCTGCTGAAGTTTATAACAAGTGTGAATAAAAATAAAAATGCTTCATATAGTTTATATACCTTAGTATATACTTTGTTTTTCTTCTGTTAATTGCCTGTTCAATTTCCCTGTGGATTTTCTACTAGGATATTTGTCTTTTTCACACTGATTTATAGGCTCTTTTCGTATATTAAGGATTTTATTCATTTGTCATTTGTGTTGAAAATAATTTTTCTACCCTGTTGAATATTTGACTTTGGTTATAGTATTTTGTGCTGTTCAGAAATTTAAAAATTTGTTGTAGTCAAATTTATCAATCCTTTGTGCTGAGTTTCATGTTATTCTCAGAATGACTTCCTTACCACCAATGTGAGAAAAATAGCTTTATGAGATCTTTTATTATTAATCTTATCTCTTGAGTTTAAGCCTTTATATGAACTGTATTTTGATGTGTATAGTGAGGTAAGGATCCAGATTTTATCTCTTTCAAAATCCAGTTTTTAGGGCAGGAAGAAACTTTATATGGAGGACCTGTTCTGTGTTTTGATTATAGTCATGGCTTCACGGCTGTATACATCTGTCAGGACTCATAGAATTGTAAACTTTAAATGGATGCAGTTTATTGTACATGAATTAGACTTCAATAACACTGATTTTTTTTAGAAAACCAGTTCTTTCTAATCTCACTGATAGAATAATTTTAACACCGCTGCTTTGAAATGCCACCCTTATCAAATTAAAGTTTCCATTCTGGAGGGTTTTTTTCTGAATTTGCATTCTATTTGGCTGATGTTTGTTTATTTCTACCAGTGCCAAATTACTCTTAATTACTTTCACATTTTATTTTTGGGTGGTCTAGTCTCTCCTTGTTACTCTTTAAAAAGGTTATACTTGCTCGCCTCTTGTATGTATTCTCTAGAACTTGGAAGTTATTTTGTAAAGTTTTGGGAAAAAAACACCATTGACATTATGCTATAAAGTTAAATCTTTAGATTTTTGGGTGTATTAGCATATTTTTAATTTGAATCTTCTGATTTAGAAATACACTACCTATAATAACGTTTATTTCTCTTGTAGAATTTTAATTTTTACTTTACACAGGTTTATGTATCTTATATTTATCCTTCTTTATTTTAAAGTTCTGGTTGACCTTTTTTTTCTCCACCATTTTCCCCTCATATTTTTTGTAAAAACATTTGATTTTTAAAAAATAATTGTTTACTTCATAAAATTTTCTTATGTTCTGATGGGCATTCTGTTGATTCTCTTTGGATTTTCAGATATATATTATCTGCAAATGATTTTGCTCCCTCCTTTCCAATATTTATATCTCTGATGTCATGCTTGTGTCCAATTGCTTAAGCCGGCAATAGTGTTTGTCCTTGTCTTAATCATGATTTTAATGGGGATATCTCTAGTGCTTCATTTTTAGAGATGCCAAAACCAGGAATAACTCAGGAATGTATATAGAATTACATTGAATGTTTTGGGGTAATCTATTTAGATCATTTTTTTTCTGCCTTTGGCAGAAGTGATAACAATAATAGATTTCTTGGAATGAATTCCAACTGGCCATGTTATATTAATCTAAGTATAATACTGTGTTTTATTTGTTAATATTTTGTTAAGTATTTTTGCATCAATAGTTTTTTTTTGGTATTGTTAATGTACAATTACTTGAACAACATTATGGTTACTAGACCCCCTATTATCCTGTCCCCCCCACATACCCCATTACAGTCACTGTCCATCAGCATAGTAAGATGCTATAGAATCTTTACCTATCTTCTCTGTAAATACTGCCTTTCCTGTGACCCCCCCAGCTACATTATGTGTGCTAATCGTAATGCTCCTTTTTCCCCCTTATCCCTCCCTTCCCAGCCATCCTCCCCAGTCCCTTTCCCTTTGGTAACTGTTAGTCCATTCTTGGGGTCTGTGAAGCTGCTAATGTTTTGTTCCTTCAGTTTTTTTCTTAGTTCTTATACTCCACATATGAGTGAAATCATTTGGTACTTGTCTTTTTTCGGCTTGGCTTATTTCACTGAGCATAATACCCTCTAGCTCCATCCATGTTGTTGCAAATGGTAGGATTTGTTTTCTTCTTATGGCTGAATAATATTCCATTGTGTATATGTACCACTCTTCTTTATCCATTCATCTACTGATGGACACTTAGGTTGCTTCCATTTCTTGGCTATTGTAAATAGTGCTGTGATAAACATAGGGGTGCATCTGTCTTTTTCAAACTGGGCTGCTGCATTCTTAGGGTAAATTCCTAGGAGTGGAATTCCTGGGTCAAATGGTATTTCTATTTTGAGTTTTTTGAGGAACCTCCATACTGCTTTCCACAATGGTTGTAGTAATTTACATTTCCACCAGCAGTATAGGAGGGTTCCCCTTTCTCCACATCCTCGCCAACATTTGTTGTTGTTTGTCTTTTGGATGTTGGCCATCCTAACTGGTGTAAGGTGGTATCTCATTGTGGTTTTAATCTGCATTTCTCTGATGATTAGTGATGTGGAGCATCTTTTCATGTGCCTGTTGGCCATCTGAATTTCTTCTTTGAAGAAGTGTCTGTTTAGCTCCTCTGCCCATTTTTTAATTGGATTATTTGCTTTTTGTTTGTTGAGGTGCATGAGCTCTTTATATAATTTGGATGTCAACCCCTTATCAGATATGTCATTTATGAATATATTCTCCCATACCGTAGGATGTCTTTTTGTTCTACTGATGGTATCCTTTGCTGTACAGAAGCTTTTTAGTTTGATACAGTCCCATTTGTTCATTTTTGCTTTTGTTTCCCTTGCCTGGGGAGATATGTTCATGAAGAAGTTGCTCATGTTTATGTCCAAGAGATTTTTGCCTATATTTTTTCCAAGAGTTTTATGGTTTCATGACTCACATTCAGGTCTTTGATCCATTTTGAGTTTACTTTTGTGTATGGGGTTAGACAATAATCCAGTTTCATTCTCTTACATGTAGCTGTCCAGTTTTGCCAACACCAGCTGTTGAAGAGGCTGTTATTTCCCCATTGTATATCCATGGTGCCTTTATCGTATATTAATTGACCATATGTGGTTGGGTTTATATCTAGGCTCTCTAGTCTGTTCTACTGGTCTATGGATCTGTTCTTGTGCCAGTCCAAAATTTTCTTGATTACTGTGACTTTGTGGTCGAGCTTGAAGTCAGGGATCATAATTCCCCCTGCTTTATTCTTCCTTCTCAGGATTGCTTTGGCTATTCGGGGTCTTTTGTGGTTCCATATGAATTTTAGAACTATTTGCTCTAGTTCATTGAAGAATGCTGTAGGTATTTTGATAGTGCATCAATAGTTTTAAGTGTGACTGGTCTGTACTTTTTTTTTTTGTATTCTCTTCTGGTATAAGTAGATACTAGCATCTTAAAATAAGCAGGAATATTTCCTTTGTTTTCTATGTTCTGTAACAGTTTAAATAGCCCCAGAAATATATGTTCTTTTAACTCTTGAAACAATTCTCATAGGAAATACTTTGGACTTAGTTTCTTACATAGTGCCTATCTATTTTCTATAGGTTTTCTATCTCTTTTTGAGTCAGTTTTGACACTTCTGTTTTTTGGAAAATCATTTCATTCAGGTTTCCAAATTTATTAACATAGAGGTTCATAAAAATTTTTTTATGCATTTTGACAGTCCCTGTATGTATGGGTCTCCTCTACTTTCTCTTTTGTAATTATAGTATAGATTTATCTACTTAATTTAACTTTTAAGGCATCAGTCAGTGGGTTAGTTTATTTACCATATATATTTTTCTATTTTTAATTCATCCATTTTGCTTTCACATTTATTAATTTATTTTTCTTAAGTTTCCTTATGATGTGTAGCCAAAATATAATCAAAGTAATCCATGTTTCCTCAATTTGTAAAACTTGAAAATTGCAGGCATGTCTTTCAAATTGTATTTTGCTTAGGTACTTTAAAAGGATTCCTAATTAAATGGGGTCTTATGATCCGTAGAGTTTTCTTGGTAACTGTATGTAAACATAAAGATTAAAATCATGGTAAATCAGTTCAAAAAATCAAAGCAAATATTTGTCTGCTGTGTGTATATGTAAAAAAATATTTTGATTGACTTCTTTTAAAAGACTCTTAAGAAAAATGTAAAGTGGATCATATTGTCCTCTCACCTTCTATTTCTATGTGGCATTCCTTTTTTCTTTTTTAATGTATCTTTTCCATCACTGACTGACATTCAGTAAACTCATGTTATGCCAGGCTCTCTGTTGGACAAACCCTACCTTTGCTTTTTCTCCCATCTTCTTCTGAGCCCTAACTCCTTTTTCCATCAAAATATATGTGACCTGGGCTTCAGTCCCTCAGTAATAGGCTCACCCACTACCTAGATGACAGCCTGATCTGATAAACTTTCCCTGAAATATTAATTTCTTGGCAATAGTTGAGAATATTACCTTCCTATAAATATTTGCATTTTAATAGAGAACTTTTGGAATTACAGTGTCTTAACACCATAAAATTGGGGTAGGGATACTGTTTGCTGGTATTTGAATTAAATAGTATAGACACCTTTCTTTATATGTAAAACCAACTTCATAGACACTACACAAATATATGTGAACATCTTCAAAATCTAATTTTGTTAGAAGACATTTCAAATTGTCTCATTTTTATTTGTAGGCTGGTGGAATGAAGGCAGGAACATTTGAACCTTACCCTTCACATTCTGCTGACCCTTACGTGGTTAAATTGGCAAAGCAGGTTTCCAGCAAAAGTGTTAAGATTTTCCATCCACCAAATGGACCAAAAAGCAGACCAGTTAAAAGTATAATGACTTTGAATGTCGAAAGGTAGTGATATGTTACATTTAGCCCATAAACCAAGAAATGTTTTCATCTTTTAAATTTCTTCAAAGTAATATATTTTATTTATATATACTTTAAAAAATGACAAATCTGGATGAATTTGGAAATCTCAGCTCCTTCCATATACTTGTTCTTCTTTGTAGAAGTTCTTTGCTATCTTCTGAAATTCCCAATGGAAAAAGCTTAATTTTTCTGTAACAAATTATTCCATCCATAATTTTTCAAGCAAATCTGTAGCACCTTACTATGAGTTATTTGAGACTCTTTGGATATTTATAGTTCAATCAGCACATTGTCTGTTTCTCAAAGGGAGTTTTTGACCCTTGTTACATTACTGCCTATGTGTGGGCTCCAGACTCTCAGTAATTATGAGGAATTTTAATGACACTTAAGATTTCTGTCTTTAACTTTGAAGTACTCTTCCATGAAAGCAGGAAATATTTTGCTTAATTAAAAATGGTATTAATATCACTTTATAATACTTTGAGGAAAAGCACATTATTAAAATATCTGAAAACTTCAACTTTACCCAGGTTTTGAGCACTCTCAAAACTTAAAAAAGTTCCCAGAATATAAATTAGAAAAGAACAATCCATCATTTTTTTGTGTTTGTGAAAGATCATAAATAAGTGGAAGAATTAATTTGATTATTTTTCTATTTATTCATTGAAAATGTTTATAATGCCAGTGAAACTAATTTATATATTTCAAACATCAATACAATGGATTAGGTAAAGGACACCAAATTCACACTTTTCTTTTATAAAAATAGGGCCCTTTATCACTTGTGGACTGTGATAATGCCAAGTATCACAAAAATAAGAATGTCCTTCATTATTTATACAATTTAACTGTTGTCTACTGGGTTAATGTTTTGTGTGGGCTAGTTGGTAGAGTATTGAACTTGGAAACAGGAAGATATGGAGGTTTTTTCCAAGTCCTTTGACCTTTATCCTTTGGCAACCCATCTATCAGTACTCTGCCCAACTTTAGCTATACAATAGAACAGACAGTAAAGTTACAATCTTCCTCAGCACACTCACCCTCCAATTAGATGGAATGGTTTCAGGTTTTCTGTGTTTTCTATCCAGATAACAGACATGAGAAAATTCCATGATGCCCTAGCATGTACGCTTGGAGCAGAGAAAAAAGAGGAATGGATTGCTCTTTTGGAAAACCAGTTTATCTTCTGTTCAGTAATTTTTAGTTTACTGAACTCTCTTTTTACTTTATAACAATTATTACCCTAACTTAAGTTTTAGCTTCTTTTACCCTAATTTTAAAACTAATAAATCCTGGATGCTACTATTTAAAATTGGTCCCATAAACCAGTATTTCCTTTTCAAATTATGTTTTTAAAATATATTTGACTTATGTAAAGTAGAGCTTTGCAATTTGGTGAGAAAATTTGGTTTTAATTTGCTTTTCATTGTAAAGCGTTCTTATAAGTATATATAGATATATGACCCATACCTATACAATTAAATGTGCATTTATTTTCCAATTTTAGGGCATTAAATATGAAGAACTACAAGACTGCTTCAGTACAGTCCTATTAATATCTGGAAGACAAGTAGCTTTCTAGATCCTGACTACCAGTAAAAGTGCTAATTATTTGAAAAAATATAGGATACTGTGGAACAGATAGCTAACTCAAGCATTTAAAATAAATTTAAGTCTGAAACTCTTATTCTCTTACTTGTTTTAATACTTTTACTTAATAAACAGTATTTGTTAGTAATTTAATGTATGATTGCTGATCTTTGTTTAGATCTGTGCTTCTGAGGAGATACAATGTTTAGAAATTTTATGAAATCTTAGATGGTAAAAATGAATCAGTAGCTAATGCCTATATAGTGCTTACTGTATGCCAGACACCATTTCATTTGCTTTACATATCATATGTTTGTACTTACTCATCACTTAATCTTCATTTAAGAAATGAAGAAGTGGAGGCAGAGAAAGGTTAAGTAACCTGTCCAAGTCAGCATAACCAACAGTGGCAAAGCCAGGCACTCTGGCTTCTTTTAACCACCTCTTACTGCATTTCCCAGACCACTTCCCCAATTTTCCACAGAAACAATGATTCTTCTTTTTGCATCAGGTTACATTATACACTCTGCAGCCTTTATCAGATCTAGAGAACAGAGTAAGGCAGAAGTTACTTACCTGTAGGAAATCAGGTGTAGAGCACAAGTTAGATGACAAGAAATAAGACTAGGAAAACTGTTCTCAGTTTATTCCTCCCTGTACCATATTGGGGCACAGGTTACAAGTCTATGGGAGATAGCTAGAGATACGTGTATCACTCCCAAATTTATATGTATTTTCAAAAATCATAAAGCAATATGGAATCACTGAACTTCATTTAGGAAGATACTTACGTGTCATTTTGTCTAAACTCTTCACAACATTCCTACCAAGAGAATATCCAACTTATGCCTGACACTGTCTAATATGATGGCAACTCCTTCATTCAGCCTTCATCTAACAAATATTGAGTGCCTGCTGTGTTCCAGATATTGGGATGCAGCAGTAAGCAAAATAGACAACATCTCTGCCTTCCATTTGTTCAGGAAGACAGATAAACATCAGGTAAAGATAAGTGCTATGAGGACAATAATGCAGGGTAAGGACATAGAGATGATTTGGGGTGTGTTTGAACTATTTTTTAAAGGATGGTTAGGGAAAGACTCTGAGCACACGACATTTGAGAAAGACCTACACAAAATGAGCAATGGGGTAGTTGTGGACTTTGGTTTTTGAGTGTTATGAGAAGCCATTGAAAGTTTTGGGGACAGGTGTGCCTTATTAATGATTTTACATTCAATAGTATCCCTTTGGTTGGTATTTGGAGTATTAGCCATAGTTGGGGAAGATGCAAGCAGGAGGGCCACTCTAATACAAAAGATTTGGTGGTGGCTTAGACCAGGCTGACAGCAGTGATCTTTGGATGGCATTCTTCATGTTGCCTGTAGGGACTGGTGGGTGGAGAACCAACACAAAAGTGCCGATCCTCTAGCTATTGCTTTCCTGTGAATACAGATTTGTCTTTTATCTCTGACCCAGGAGCCTCATGTCTTCCACTAGAACTCACGAAACTATAGGCTAACATGTTAGCTTACAAGTTGGGTAAAATCTTAGACTGTTCACAGTTTTTGACAGTATAAAAATATATACTAATTCTGATTTCTAATAAAAAAAAAACCTAGTCTACCCTAACTGATTATAAGGTAATTGTAATCATATGTAAAAGTGAGTTTTAAATTACTTTGTGGGAAGAAAAGTAATTGGACAGAGGATTTTGAAACATCAATTTTAGAAATTTATTTACATATCTTAGATGGAAGCAATTGATGCCGTTTACTTGGAATTCCTGGAAAAAAAGAAGAATTTTTTTAAGGTGGGAGTGCTAAATACTTCAAAAAAATAAGAATAATTTAAAAAATCCCTGCTCTCTGTCAAAGTTGCTTTGTGCATATACAATGTATAGAAGTAATATAAATGACAACATAAATTTTATTAAAAGAGAAAAATTCCTAAATAATTCCACTATGTAATAAATTAGGTACAAATCTTACAAATTATATTCATCCTACAAGTTCCCTTATTATTGTACTCTGGCAAGTGCCCAAGAGGCTAAGAGAATCACATCTCTACTAATCTACCACAATATACATACCTTTCAAATCAGGAGCTAAAGGCTTACTTCTAGGACTAGAGCTGTCTTTATAAGTACCATAGTTGTCAAAATGGATTTTCTTTCTTCTTGAAATATAACCCGTTTTTGATAGGTTACTGGGCTGACTACAGATTTTTTCACGTAGATTTAAATATTCTCTTTGAAGATTCCGCATCTCAAATTCCAAGGTATCCCTTTCATTTTCTATACTTCTTACATAGTTTTCTAAAAGTATTTTGTCTTCCTCAAGTCTGCTGATGCTGTTTTCAAATTTTATATTTTCCTGACTATGTTTTTTTAGTTCTTCTTTGAGAATCTGATTATCTGTTTTAATTTCCATTACCATTTTTGATAACATTTCACATTCATTGCCCATTTCTGACAAACTATTCTTATAAATACTTGCTTCTGATTTTGCATTTTTAATTTTTTTCCAAAAATTCTCTTCTGCAGTAGACTGGTACATTTGAATATTCTTAAATTCTCTTTCCATCATTTGTCTAGCAGCAGTAGATTCTTGTAATGTTGTTTCAAGACTAAGTTTTTCATTTTTAACTGTCTCTATTATTTGAAGAAGTGTCTCTTGTTCAGTTTTTGCCAGTCTTTCTTTCTCTTTTAGCTGCATTATCTCTAGCTGGTTTTCTTTTAGTTCATTTTCAAGTGAGCTTTTTTCCTTTAGAAGCAGGTGTGTTTTTTTCTCTAGCATTTCCTTTTCATCTTGTATCAACAGAATATTTGCTTTCATTGATTTCATTTCCCTGTTCATTCGATTATTTTCATTATTGACAATAGCCGTAACATTTTGAATTTTGTGTTCCTTATTTTTTAGCTGGTCTAATGTTTCTATCATTTGTTGCTTCTCCAAAGAAAGTTGACTGTTTTTTTCCTCTAGAGTTTTGTTTTGTCCTTGGAGAACATTATATTTACTAATTATTTTTTTCAATTCTTTTAGACATTCTTTGCCATCTTCTTCTGTTTTAATTAACTTGGACTGAATAATGTTCTTTTCTGCAAGCATATTCTTAAGCTGCTTTTCATATGTTTCAATTTTCTGCATCAGAGATTGCGTGGTAGAGACAAGAGGTTTTATTTTGGTCTTTAGGGTTAGATTTTCATTCTCCAGCTCTGTTACTTTTTTCTGTATCTGCATAGATTCTTTCAGGTAATTCTGTAAATACTGAATTTTTGCAACACACTGCTCAATAACAGAATTGACTCTGGCTGTTTTCTCATTTTCAAATATTATTGAACCTTGTTTTACTGCAAAAGTTTGCTTTTCTCTATTTTTCATTTCATATTTTATTGGATCAAAGAATGACAGTGTATGCCTTGGGACTCTAGAATGGAATTTTAAATCTGTAATATTCTTGCCAGTGATAGGAATTTCTTTATTGTTTTTCTCATTCTTCTTTCCCCTGTGAATTTCACTCCTAGATAATTTTTTGCACTTCCTACAAAAATACACATGAAATTTTGACACTGTTTCCCTGACTGGGAGTAATTTGTTTACTAATGCCTCTAATTCTAAAATTTTCTTAGATTTTATATCTTCATTTAAGTTACTTTCTATACTGTCCTCCTTAAGAAAGTTAATTTTTTTCTTGTGAGTGGGATACAGGTCATTCTTACCATTACTTGGAACATTTGTATTAGTTTTTAAAGTTTTAATTTCATTTGTAAGTGCCAATTCCTTATCATGTGACTTTTGAAGCTCTTCCTTCATTTGTTTGATAGAATGACAAATATCATCTAAATTTGCACAAAATCCATGTTTGGGAAGAGGCACAGTAATTTTAGATTTATCCAGGATTACTGTATCAGGTTGAGACATAACATTATGAGGTATATTAGGTAGAAAACTATGAAGGTTATTGTAATTCTTCAACATATCAGAATTTTCTGAAGTGTTCATACTTATGTTTGAAGCGGAATTATCTGTTGATGTTCCCAGAGTTAGTATGTCCTTGAAATTTATCTGGGATGGAATATTTGTACCTTGAGAGAAACTATTAACATTATCACTACTGAGTTTTTCTTCTGTTGAATGAAGAGTCCTAGAATACTCAAAACGATGAATTTTCTCCATAGAAAGGATTTCTTCTTGATTCTCTATAGGCTAGTATTAATAAAAAGCACACTGTAAATGTATTGTCATTTGCTACACAGTTAGCAAATTAAGGTAATATTTTGTGGAGAATTTATTTTTACAGTCCAAATGAACATTTTATCCATTTCTATAGCAAAGAAGCCTAACAAGTATGATTCATTTTCTCCAGAAAACCTGACAGGTATTTTGAGATCTGTAACTCTGGTCTTAACAGTTTCCTTAGAAATTGTACTTATTTCCTTAGGGGGTGAGATACATGGTCCAACCTCTCAATTTCACAAATAGAAATTTAGCATCCCTTAAGAGACCATCATAGATATGTGGGGAAGATAGAAACAATAGGTCAGATGGGCCAGTTTAAGGAAAATGAATTTCTACTTCTGGAAAATTCCCAAGTCTAGGCTGTCAACCTTAGCTTGTATTCCTAGTTTCAGATGATTCTAGGCTTGTGACTACTCTGGAGCTGTGGGTTCTAATCAGTGTAGAGTGACTCTGGTTCGGACCTGTTCTAGGGAATTCACCCCAAGCCTAGGTCAATACTAAAGTAGAAAAACTCATAAAGTGGACAGATAGGGTTTAAAAACTGCCTTATATTTCAATTACTTGGGAATCTTTAGGTATCTGAAATACCCAATTGCCCCTGACAAACTCCCCTAAGACAAATGGGAAAGTTGCAGAAGAATAGAGGTACACTCACATTTTTCAGGGTGTTCAGGACAGGAATTTCCTTATTTTCATCTCTGTTAGTCCATTCATCCTGTGAGGAAGGCGAGAATATAAAGGTGAAAATAAATTTGTTATAGTAACTTTTTTAAAGTACCTAAATACAAAAAGATTTTGTACACAATAACATACCAAAGCCTTTTCAAGGTGTGTGTTGAATACTAGATTTTTTTCTGAACGAAATTGTGCGTTTTCTACTTCAATAATGCTTTTGTTAAATATTTCACTAATTTCAGACTGCACCTTTAAAAGATAAATGAGAATGTTAGAATTTGACTTCAGAATATACAGGAATAATAGGTATTGTAATTGAAAGATACCTTTAAATTTCCTCCACATAAACATTCTTTCCTATCATATAGAATATAAATGAATTATAATCTCTATCATTAGAAGAATCATGAAGAAGAGTGTGCCTTTATTATATGTTTATAAAATCAGAAACAATTTAGTAAAACAATACACCTTTATGAACTATATTCAAATAATTTTGGATATTTGATTTTTACATTGTTGAATAAATTAGAGACCTTTGATTTCTGTCATCAGAATGGAATCTATTCTGTCACCCTCAGGAAGAATTTATCTCCTTTCCTATTTCCCTGCAGTTGCTTTTACTACAAGAATATTAGGATGAAGCTTATGTCAGGCTCTTTAGGGAATAAGTGCTGTGTTAGGCACTGCCAACATCCATACCCTATCCTTCTGTTAACACTACCTTTTATTCTTCTGGATAAAGTCCATGTGCCTTTGGTGATACACTGATCCCATTTCTAGTTCCAGCAGTGGGCACGTGATTGAGAGCTAATCAGTCAGAACAGTGCCCACTTTGAACAGTGACTGACTGAAGGATTGCATATGACCCAATCTGGGGCACCTAGAATCCGGCTGAGAAGCTTAGTATAAACTATTAGGAGAGAAAAGCATGGTCTCTTCTTTGATGACTGTAATCTGGAAGGATTAAGGGCTGGAGCTTCTAGCAGCCCTTTCCTACCACATGGAGTCTGAGAATCCACTATTGTGGGAAGCAGACCAAGGGAAGCTAAGGCTGGTTGCTGATGACATAAGTCCTGATCATCTGGATTAAGCCATCCCCAAGTGAATTATCCCTAGGATTTTCAGTTACCTGAGCTAATAAAGTGCACTTTTTCCAAAAGTCAGTTTGAGTTAGATTTTATATCACTTACAGTGGAAGTCTCTATTTGCAGACTATATATAGGCAGCACTTTAAACAAACATGTTTTAAAAAAATCAATGAGTGCTATTTCTTTTTAGCTCATATGCAGAAACAACTATAACGGTGTATTCCTCCAAACAAATTTGAGCCTAGGATATGTTCTGGCTTCCATTTCATTATATCAACTAATCAGTTGGCTAGTGATTATCCACTTAGAAATGTGGGATGGTAAGTTTAGGCATTTTTTATATAGAAATTAAAAGGAACATACCATGCTGACATTCTGCAAAATCTGTGTTCGGAGAGCCTGAAATGATTCCAGTTGATGCTGAAGGGCCTGTAATAAAATTAAACAGGGTATAAAACTGAATATTTTTAGGTGGGTAAACACATACTTGAATTGTCTTGATTTTTTTTTATAACTCCAAAGTTGCCTATTACCAGAAAGGATCACAGGAGGGTCAGGTGACTCACATTATTAGTCATTCTTGCTAACCCTCCAGTACATTTTCATGAAGATTTTTGTGGAAAACCCTTATGCATTTAGGAAGCATTTATTCTGAAGATCAGCCTTTACACAGTTTTTGGAGAAAAAAAAATTGAGATGTACTCACTTTCAATGCCGATTGTGGTTGGATTTGATTTTCTGATTCTGATGTGCAGCCATGTTCTAAAAAGCAAAATTGAAACCCATGTAATTTAATTCTTAAGTTCTATTTTTAAACAACTGTAATAGAAGGCAGTCTCTTAACTTTCTTGGAAAGTGAGACAGATAATGAAAATTTTGATTTTCACATTAGGAAGAAATGCTAGTCACATGATAAGTCATAGGATAATATTTGGTTATTTGAAACATCCTCCCCATTTAATGTCCTATGATCCACAAATACTGTAAAGAGTACCTTCTTTTGGAAAAAATATATATCTTTTCATTGTCTGTCCAAAATACCTAACAGTTCCTATTTGACATTCAGATAGACAGTATATAATGGCCTGGTAGTTAAAGGCCTGGACTCTGGAGCCACCCTGCTGAATACTGGCTCTGTCATTTGCTACCTGTGTGACCTTGGGAACTTAACCTTTCTTTGCCCTCAGTTTCCTCTCTTGCAAAATGGTGATAATGGTAGTACTTACTTCATAGGATTGTGGGAGGCTTAAATGATCTGATACAGTTAAGTGCTTAGAAGACTATCAGGTGCAACATGAATGTGCACTGTTAGCCATTATTAGTACTGTAGTTACTGGACGTACACCCCTTGGACCAGTGAGGTAGGAAAGGTACCCGTTGCTGTGTTAACAAGGCTGAAGCATCACTGGCATTGGAGCCTTGGCCTTGGAGGTTTTACCTGTTTCACTGTCACCACTTTCCTTTACCCCCTCAGAGGAATTTAGGATCTTGGACGCTGAAAGGAGAACGCAGTCAATTTCATCTTGCTCGTGGTGCTTTACTGTAACAGAACCGTAGGTGGCTTTTGGTTTTGCTGGGAGTAGAGAGGCGAGGCGTGGGGATGTTTGATATTAGATTATTTTAGGATGGTGTAAAGTACTTGGCCACGGGACGGCGCGCTGGGACCACGCAGCGGCGCCGGGATCGGGAGGCGCCCAGGCTGGAAGCGACAGCCGAGCATGGGGTGGTGGCGCGGCTTTTCTCCTGGGGTGAGTTGGGGTGTGTGGCTAGTGAAGAAGATCCCGCGCTCCAGACTGACCCGTTGTGGGGTGAAAGGGCCGGGGCGGGGAAGGCAGCGTCCAATTACCGCAGCAACCCCTCAAGGGACAGGCCCCCGGGCGGATCTTACCCGGGCTCATTTCTGCTGTTCAACCTCTCTTCCCAGCGGCCTTCCCCCATGCGTTCCGCTCAGAGGCTTCGCGCCGGACAGCTCGTTGCCTGGCAACGGGGAGACCTGGATACCAAGAGCGTGGCAAGGTGGGCCCTTGGGTAGGCGAGGAGGAAGGTGCGCGCTGGGTGCGGTCCGGGGTCCTGGGTCCCGGACGCTCGTCTACGGAGCCACGCTTGGAGCAGGCCCTATGGGAAGGTCCTGCCCATTGCTGTGCCCTCCCAAACCTGGGGACAGTCTCACTAGGGTGCCCCCGTGGAGAACTTGATCTTGACCTTAGTCTGCACCTGTTGGACCAAAACTTTGTGGAGAAAAGGGAGTGTTTGGAGACGAGTAAACGCCTAGGAACTTTTTCCCTTTTTCTAATCACCGTTTCATTGTTTCATTTCTCTTATTTCAATCCACCCATAGTTTTAGCTTTTGGGGATTTGAAAGGCCCCAGACAATGTTGTGAAAAGACTTTTGTTTGCTGTGGTTAAAAGACGACCCTATTTCCATAATAAACTTAAAATGATAATGTATTAAAATATGCACATTAAAGCTGTCCCAGAGGCACTGGTCTTCATTTGCAAAAGCATGCTAATTTCCTGAGTACCTGGGCAAACCACTTGTAAAAGATAGGTTTTGTCTTGGAAGCTGGAGCTCATTCAACGAAGGACTGGTTGACATGGCCACAGTCAATCCTTGTCTAGATCAGAAAAAGGTTCTCTTTAGCTAACAGTTTTAAATGAACATATTTATTTTGCAGTAACAACTATTACAGATAGAATGTAAAATAATAATTGAAAACTCAAATTTTAAGTAGCAATAAGGAATTTAAAGTCATGATTACATAATAAATAATAATTATATGGCTTGCTTTCATGGAAATGAAACTCTTTATGTCTCAATGTTTACTTGCTGTACTTTTCTGTTTCCTATAGAAATGGTCTCTAGAAGACCACTTCTTGTGGCATTGTTAGACAATTTCAATAAACCGTGTCTTTGAGAACTTAGGTTCTCCATTGATGATCGATATCCACAAAGTTAACTTTCTCCAGAGAGCTACAGAAGTTTTCAGCGATGTGTTAAATTACTACTCTACATAAATGTCAGTATTTTGAAGGGAGACTGACAAATAAAAAGCTAAGTACATTATGATAAGTTAATTTCTATACTAATGACATTTTCATAACAAATAAATAATTACTGTAGTGAAATTAAGTGATTATTTGTCTACCAGAGCACAGATTAGAATTAGATACAAGGGATAGCATAATGAACTTTCCTTGGGACTTTTACAACGGGGAGAACCCCATTCTCCTGACACAAGAGCAGGACAGTCCTGGTCCTCTGAGATGCTGGTGGGCTCTGTGGCTGCTACTGAATATACAGCATCTTTTACTACATTCAGATTTTCAATGCAGAGAAATGAAGGGTCACTAATGTTCAGAAAAATCTGGCAAAAATATTCATTACACTTGCCCAGGCCTGCCTGTCCTTGTCCCTGCTCCTCCTGTGACATGAAATGTTTCCTTATCCGATTTGAAATCGGTAAACAAAGTTTAGAATCCAAACATTCTGGGGTTGATGTTAAATTTCCTCCTTTCTTAGTATAATTATCCCCCTCCCACCTCCCACCCCCCACCCCCAAAAATTATGCTTTCGGAGAAATATTCTTGTTTATACCTACTGGTATTGACTGTGGAATTTTATGAAAAAAGTTATTTTCCAGGTTTGCTTGGGAAGGCGTATAGAAACCTTTCAAAGACTAACTGGTCAGTGCTAGACTTTCTGATTCTGAAGCCCTTGCTTCCCAAATCAGTTTATTTTAACGTGTTCAGGACAATATTTCATCTAAATTTGAAAGTTTAGAGAAGGTGTACATATAATTAATACTAGAGGTAAAAGTTCCTATTTTCTGATATGGTATCACACCTGTACTTTCTCATTGTGTGAGACACTTTTTATTTAATTTGGCCTCATCTCAGGTAGGTAGTGGGCTGTATTCTGTCAGGAGATATGCTTTCTCTGATCACACAAGTCAGTCAGCCCAACAACTGTCCTGAAAATGTCTATTTTTTTTTATTGTGAAGTTCATTGCTGAAGGACAGAACTAAAATCTTTACTGTCAGTTAAAAAATATCTGAGCCACAGTATTTCAGAATCTTCAAATAGCTCATTTTAGAGAATCCACTTCCACCTGTTGACTAACAGCTGCAGATTCAAGAATTTGGAACAAATTCAAGAGCACTGCACAAAAACAAGCTAAGCAAATCTATTCTTAGCCATTTATTGCCAGACTAAAATACTTGCGGGTTTTTAGTTTCAGGTCTTTTTTAAACCTGAGGTAGCAAGGCTATCATTAATCATAGCTGAAATCTAGAGTAACAAGAAAAAGTGACCAGACTGCTCCTAAGATATAACAAATTTGGGCAGTTGTCCTAAGGCCAGTGTTTTGGTCAGAGAGGGGGACCTACATGCTGGTGACTTAGGAAGTCTTGGGTGGACAGTGGGCCTTTGACACTCAAAGCCTTGATCTGAACATAAACACCTCTGCATTTAGCCTTTTTAAAGTTTCCTTTAGTGTTAATTTGAACCTAATTTCATCTATATAGGAGAGTGAACCCCCCAACTTCAGGACAGCCACTAGTGTTGACTCTTAGGAGATTGATTGCTACCTTAAAGAGGACTCATCAACAGTAATAAGGTGGAGATACTTTGAACGTGGATTAGTCTAACTCTAAAAAGTTTGATGTGCTAAAGGGATAGACAGAGAAATACCCAGGCAGCTTGAGAAGGAATAGGTGTTAGGGAAAGAGATTATTTTAGGATGGTGTAGAGTACTTGAGCATGCTTGCAGGCTGAGAAGAAAGAGTCAGTGACTAAGTGGTAAAAATAAATTGGAAAGAGAACTGGAGGAATAGAGGAATGGGCACGATTTGGAGCAAGAACCTGAGGTCTCTGCACATGTGAAGGTTTGGCTGTCCTGTAGAGGTGATACAGAGCTTTCCTCCCTGGCAGAGGCCAAAGGAATGGGGAATCGGGCCCTTTCTTAGGTTAGGCTAGCGCTCTGTTTGTGCAGCTTCCTGAGGGTGAGGAGGTGTTTATAGGTTTGAGTGAATGTTGTGGTCTCTATAGCCCCTCCTAGACTGAGGAGTCTTTAGTTCAGCTCACAGTGTGTGACCCCCTTTGTCCTGATGCTACCTTGCTTTCTGCTTTTTAGACATTAAAGGAGCTGCACTGAGTCAGGCTGCTTGGTCACACATTAATAATCATAGTGTGTTTCTCTTGCTATATAAAGTTACTACTAATGTGTACTTTGCATGGAGCAAGTGGGTCTTCAGTAATAAATTCATATTCCTTGCTTGACTTCAACTGTGAGCTATGATATGAGTCAGAGGTGGTGTCCATGATGGTGGAACAGAATGAAACTTCTGAAGTGAACCAAGAGCCTAGCCACATTGACAGCATGCCCTCACTATGGAATTGCCAGCCAGTTAACACTGATAGAAACAATGTCAACTCCAGATCAATGACTGTGTGAGCTGGGAGACATCTCAGAGATCATCCAGTCCAGCCCTCTTGTTCTGCAGATTGAGAAGTGGAGGCCCAGTGGCAGAGCTGCAATTCAAATACAGATCCTTATCCAGAGCTCTTTCACAACAGTCTTACTGTCTATTACTTAATTAAACCATTACTTAATATTTTTATTTTGCACACTACTTTTCCTAGCACTCAAGGAAGAGGGTGATTTTTATTATAAAGAGAACAAACATGGACTGTAAATTAACACTGATATAAATAAATACAATAGAGAGGAAGAACTACAATATATTTAGAATTCATAGGTTTAAAGATTTCCAGAACATAGTAGTTATTACTAGGGAATATTAGTGTATTTATATGCTGTTTTTTCCCTAGTTGTTTGGACTTTACAAAAGTTAAACTCTCTGATACTTCCCCTCATCTATAAATATTTTTTTGGCAAAGCCATTGTAAGGATTAAAAGTAATGTATGGATGTGACCAACGTTAGGTCAAGAATTTTTTAACATTCAATT
The DNA here is from genome assembly GCA_032199065.1 of Smutsia gigantea. NCBI lineage: Eukaryota > Metazoa > Chordata > Mammalia > Pholidota > Manidae > Smutsia > Smutsia gigantea. Next base: position 174,892 of record JAVSCE010017872.1, read on the forward strand.
AAAACTATACATACTCAAATAATATACATAGTTAATAGAGGGACCATAGTTCTCTTGGCAGATACAGAATGATAACCTACAGTTTTTTGTCATTCTTTGCCTTAGCTTGAGTAAGTGGAATTCTTACAAAGAGCCAACTTTAATTCTGTTAACCCTCTAAATCCTAAAAGCATCTGAGAACTGCCTTGAAGTTGCCATTGGTGTAACAGGTAGAATATTGACAGTGAGTCCTTGGCGGAGTCAGATTGCAGGTGAAGTCAGGCTTTTAAAATTGCCCTTCTCGAATGAAGGCAAGTTCCAGTGAACTTAGCGACCCTGATCAGTCTCAGTTTGAAATGTCACCTCTCCTGGCATTGTCAGGAATAGGAACCTAGTTCTGTGAATCTTCCAGCTTGATGCGGTTGTGCTCATTTAATTAGCCCTTGATTTTTCAGCACCAAAGAATAATTAGAAGGCATAGAAATACAATTTTGAATCTGGGATTGAATGGTGAAAAGTATACCTAGCAGTAGTTTGTTAGGGTTTGCGCATTATTTAATAGGAAATGTGTTAGATATTTTATAGAAATTATGCTCATTTAATTCTTATAACAACCCTATCAAGTAGAGATGATTATCCTAGTTTTATGGGTGATGAAACTGAGATCTGGAGAAACCTCATGATTTCCCTACATCTTGTAGCTTGAAAATAGTAGAGCTCAGGTTCAGTTTGGCTGTGCCTGTGTCCAAATCTCATTTGTGTAACCACCAAGCTCTAATACCTAGAATTAGTTATATTGAAATGGAGTCTAGGAGATAATTTTTTACAAAGCTTACTGAGGGCTTTGCTGTCCCATGAAAACGTTATAGTCACTCTAAACTAAAAGCCATTAAATCTGTTGTGCAGAAATAATATGAAGCAGCCTGGTGAGGTGCTCAAGAGCATGGGTTCCCAATCCAGACCACCCGGGTTGAAATTCTGGCTCCACCATTTCCTATAGGAGAAGCCTTGAATAATCTCTTTGTATTTCAGTTTTCTCATCTGCAATACGGGAGGGAAAAGAGTGCCTGCCTCCCAGGGCTCCTGTGAAGTTTGAGTTAATACATGTAAAGCACTTATAATAGTGCTTGCTACATAGTAAGAGCTATATAAGTGTTAGCTATTGCTATTATTTCAGCAATGATCAAACATTTTCCAGAAAAGGAATTCGTGAATTATCTAAATAAGGAGGAACATTTCTGCCCATGTTATTTCTTTTGGTGCTGACCATTCCTAATCTTAGGAATCTATTTAACAGGTTAATGACAATCACATGTTTATACTCATAGTGTTCTCTTTAAAAAATAACATCTTTATTGAGATAGAATTCAAATATTATGTAATGCACCCATTTGAATTCAGTGGTTCATAGTATATTCAGAGTTGTGATTGCTAATCTGAAGAGGAGTTTTACAATAAACACTTACCACAGTGAACTTCACAAACAGAGCACTAAACTGACCTAAGTGCTTCAGGCCAGAGAAAGCACATCCCCATGGCTTTGGCCTCTGTCACAGGGAGGAAAGCTCTCTATCACCTCTACAAAATGTGAAACCCTTACATGTGCAAAGAGACTCTTTAATCCTCTACCTTCTTCTTGTTCTAAATCATGCCTATTCCTCAAGTTCCTTGCCAGCTTATTTTTCTCTACCTGGAATTTCTACCATTAAAGGTATTCCTTTAGATTAAAGGACAGCCTCTGGAACCAAACACAAATATTGGACATAACTGGGGCAGTAGACAATTATTAGTACTTGTTAGCGTGAATTAGACTATTCAGTTAGCTGGCACCCCAATCAGAGGGATTGGGATCAAGTACAGGTACATGAATGAGGAATGAACAGGCTTGCAGCATGAAGGAGTGTTCTCAAAGGGCCATGGTTGGGAGCTTTGGGAACTCAGACAACGGCAACTGGCTCTCACGTATGAAAGAGCAGCTGGAGCAGCTTATGCATCTGGGTGTAACTGGACATGCAGCAGGCTCTTGCACATGCTATTGGATGCATAACTTTAGTGCCTTGTGAACCACAGATAGCGTACATCTTAGCACTTATACATATGATGAGTAATACACATACTTGTGCTTTTCAACCCCTATGCTTAAGAAAAGGAGGTAGTATGGGAATTTGGTTTTGTGAGAGGTAGTTAGCAAACTTACAACATAATTGTACACTTGCAAAAATAATAACGTATATACTCCCTCACCAGATGAAAAATTGAATAAATAAATGAATAGGGTACTTTTTATCCCCAGATAAATACTTGGCATTTCATATCATCTTAATTTAATGTCTGTTTATGCTTAATACTTATGGTTAGGGTAGCAATTAGGTTTTAAGAGTAGATATTATATTATTCTTTGAATAATGGATAATGGAATTGTGCTTTGGGGTTTTTTTAATAGCATATAGCTTTATTTAAATAACTGTCACTTATTTATGCAGACACCCCACTCAAGGGAAGTTTTTTTAATCATTTTTTTATTTTTATTTTTTATTTTTATTTTATTTTGCTATTATTAATATACAATTACATGAGCAACATTATGGTTACTAGTCTCCCCCTATTATCAAGTCCCCACCACATACCCCATTGCAGTCACTGTCCAGCAGCGTAGTAGGATGTTATAGAATCACTACTTGTCTTCTCTGTGTTATACTGCCTTCCCCATATCCCCCCACCCACACCCACCCCCGCTACATTATGTGTGCTAATTGTAATAGCCCTTTTTCCCCCTTATCCCTCCCTTCCCACTCCTTTTCCCCAGTCCCTTTCCCTTTGGTAACTGTTAGTCCATTCTTGGGTTCTGTGAGTCTGCTGCTGTTTTGTTCCTTCAGTTTTTTCTTTGTTCTTATACTCCACAGATGAGTGAAATCATTTGATACTTGTCTTTCTCTGCCTGGCTTATTTCACTGAGCATAATACCCTCTAGCTCCATCCATGTTGTTGCAAATGGAAGGATTTGTTTTCTTCTTATGGCTGAATAATACGTGCTTTGGGTTTTTGCAAGTTAAGACATGCTGAGATGCCTTATTCTGGAGAAAGGAAAACATGTTATTAAATATTCTCTGCATATGTAGACAAAGTTTTCAGGTAATTATAAAGCTATTGTTAATATATGGCTTTATGTTCTTCTGAAATGAATGGTAATATTACCAAAAATTAGAAAGTAATTGTGATAAGTAACCACTCTTGTGCTTTATTTTAAAATTAATGAAGCATTCTAATTAGCTTAAAACTGTCAGTTTGCAAATATAGACAGAGGTATTAAAAAATCCATTCTGTTATGCCTAGTATTCAACATATCTTACTTGGTCAGTTCTCAAATAAATATTTATTGCATGTTCTCCAAAATGAATAGAGACTTGAGAAAATTATTTGAAATAGTCATGTAGATTAGCTAAGTGGTTTATTTACTTGAATTACCTGAGTACCTCATCCTTTCCTAAATCTTCTTTCTTTTGCTTAAGGATCAGATGGTACAGCATAAATAATAAAAGAGCACTAGGCCATGATGACAGAAAAGAATAATGGTTGTAAGGGCGGTTTCCTAGGATGGGAGTCAAATCTTTCCAAAGGACAACTTGACAAACTGTTGCAACTAAAGTTTTTAATGGAAGAGACCCAGAGTTCCATTTTGCATATCTTGGAATGTTCCCAAGTTGGACGAACTTTAGATTATCTTATGCAGAGATGAGTAAACTGTTTATGTGTCATATTAACCATTAAGCTTTGCTCTGCTTACACAGATGCAAACATTATGTGCTAGCTGGAACTGTGCTTTTATTCAATCACTCTGTTGGTGGAATAGCAACTCTCTCCTATGTTTACTGTAAAAAACAGCAATTTAGTTAATCATGAGCCCAAAGTTCATGGATGCCCAATTCTTAATTACAGATAGTTTCATAGATCATTGTTAGCTTTTATATGCTTGTAAATATAAATGCAGTGACTAGTCTATTTTCCGAGATAATGTTATTCTGTGAACTAAATCAAAACTGGTTGACATTCTTTGTCACTGCATGAATTCCTATACAGAGACTGGTGTGAATTCATCATTGAAGGACAGCATGCTAGACTAGGAAATAATGCTTTCTCATTTGTTGGCTTTTTTTTAAAGTTTTAATTCCATTCCATTTCAACATTGCTATTTTCATTCTGTACTTTATATATTTTAGAACAATTTTCATATTGCATTCATTTCTACTTACTAATTTTGTAGCTAATTCCTCTACATGTTTAAATTTCTAGATTCAGTTGTCAAAAGAATAATCTTTTTAGAAATAATGAACATTTAATCTTAAAGGCATGCTTTGTAAGCCTCAGGTACATAGTTTGAATTTTCAGATTTAAGCCATCTCTCTCCTGAATTGGAGGTTAGAACTCTACTACTTTTTGAAAAAACTGTACCACCGTTTTTACTACTTTTCTTTTACTCATTATAGATATGAACTTGAGCAGTTCATTATGTACTCTATGACATATGAAATATAATTTTAAGGTACTGTTTGATGTCCAACCTACATATGACATACAATGTACATTAATGTACAATATAATGTTTAACGTACACTTTTCTCTTGAGTCTTTCTTGATTTCAGCTCTTTTTAGTACAGTACACATACCCTCAACTGTGATCCCTGACTCCAGCTTAGAGATGCTGCCGTACTTTCTGTAGAGAATACCTTGCTGACTCTGCCGGGGTGAGATGGGGTGAGGAGGGGATGCCCTAAGTGCTTCTTAAACAACTTCTGCTCCATCTTCCTGATGGTAACTCCATCTCTATTCTCTGGACTAGAGATGCCTGGTGCTGTCAAGTTCCACCCCTTTTCAAGACTTTGGAGGGTGAATTGAGTTGAGTTGGTCTTTAGTTTTCTCCACTGTTTGGATTTTGATTTTCTCAGGTTTTCTAAGTCAGCTACCATTCATTTGCTCTCTAGCTTCCAAACCTTTACATTTATATCCTTCCTAGAATAAAATACTTTAAAATAACATCTGAACAAAAAATGTAATGTATTTTGGATGCATTTATTTCTTTGATCTCTAAGTTTCTTCTTAATTTTATTTTAATAGCTCTGTTAATGAATTTATGTTTTGGTGCAAGGGTTCCAGTTGCCATCTCAAATGCCTATAGGGGCCAGGCAGGTGTTCTGGCCCCTCTCCCTGCATCAAAACCCCAGATAGGTCAGGATCAGGAATAACTTCTGTGGGAGAATCCCAGAGCAATACAAGCTGTACCCTCCTTTCCATTTGGGACAATAGGAGAACACTTGCCTATGATGCCTGTGGTAGAGTACAGATGACTTTGTGAGCAGGTGGCGAGAGAGAGGGACTGAGACAGTCCCCACTTCCCCACCTCCCCACCTTTCTGGTTCCCCATGGCTTGTACTTGGAGGGAACACCATGGTCCCCAGTGAGGGGCATGGGAAGTAGGTAAGACATTGCGAGTTAGGCATTGCCATGGGGCCACCATAGTGAGAGTCAAGGTGACATAGCAGAGCCAGGGCCAGAGGGAGTTCAGGTCTGAAATGCAAAGGACCCATGATTTCAGGAAAGGCTGAGTTGAGACTTGGGGAGATGGTGCTGGAGGTGAGGTCGTTGTATGGTCCCAACGATGTCGAGAAAACAGACCCCAGTGAACCCATGGATTTTAGCAGTGAATGTAAGCAGGATTCTAGGAGGCCAGCAGCCCCTCACATCCTCGGAGATCCCCTAAACAGCCTCCTCTTGGAGATGCCACCCTGGGAAGGAGGAGGCAGGTGGTGAGCCTTTGAGCATAAAGAAACAGCCTCCATGGAGTATGAACTCTGAATTTGACTGAACATTTATCTGAAAGAGACATTAAAAATGAAAGAGACTATTTCAAAGCAAAAGAAACTGTTTTAATGTGCAAGAAACTGAATTACCTTTAACTAGCAAAGTTAAATGTCATCCTAGTAGCAGAAATTGTGGACTCATAAGAAAGACTAGCTGAGTTATAAAAAAGAAAGAAGCCACATTTTTCTTAAAATGTATTTTTCTTGAACAACCTGAGTTGTTAGTGTACATGTCAAGAGACAATTGGGTCCTCTCATTGGAATGTTGACTTTTCTGAATTCATTGAGTGCCACTTAATTAGGTATTTTTAAAATGTTTTATGTATTTATTATGTATGTTGTAACTGATGGTATAATTGTTTGACTATGAAACTAGAGAAACCTAAGGCATTTCTCCCTGACATGCACTATAATAGTTATTTTTAAAACAGATAACAAAAAATGGCAGGTTGTATTAGAATACAAGATTGTCAGTTGGTATCTACTACAATTGCAAAATCAACTTGTTAACAAAAGAACGTTAGACTCCCCCAAATATCTTGGTGTTTACATGTATGATGGTCAAAATATAAATGTAAACTGTGGAGTATGACATAAAAAAAAATGATTGCTTTAACTGTCATTAAGTTATTGCTAGACTCAAAGAGAAAAAGAGTTGCAAAATATAGCAAAATGTGTATTTCTGTTATAGCAGACATTTGCTTCCCATTCCTTTTCCTCAGTACACAATAAGATAAATGTCTAAAACCTTGGTTTTAGATTTGGAGTTAACAGTTTGCTATCCTTCTACCCAAAGCCATTAATGTCTGCCTGTGTAAGCGCGAGGGTGAGTGTGTGCGTGCTCCAGCCTGCGTGAGGCTTAAGCTTTGGGATAAAGAGTAACTGTGTCGTAGCCCTCTGGAGGCCTCGTGCGGGCTCTTGCATGAGTTTCGCAGTACAGCTCCCCCTCCACAAAGAAGTAGCCCTTCTGTTTGAGGTTGAGGTTGCAGTCAGCACACACGAAGCACTCTGGGTGCCGGTACTTATCCCTCGCCTTCACAACCGCACCACTGTTGAGAAAAGGGAGAGCAAGTGAAAAACACAAAGCCAAAATCATGGTACAAAGGGAGACATCACTCCAGATAAGCAGGCTCTATCTGTTTCACACTCAGGAAACATCAGCCTCCCGCTGTAAGACTGGACACAGCTGTGGACTGATTAATTGTCAGGGGGATCCAAGACAACCCTAATAAACTATCGAGTGTTTCTCTGTGATGTTGTTGGGTGAATATTTTGAAGATTCTTCAAACAAGTCATTATATGAAAGTTAAAGGATCACACTTGATCTTTCTCCGTTGTTTCTTTGCAAGAGGGAGACTGTTGCAGATAACACACACATACATCCTGTAGGCTGCTGTCTACCAAAATTGTTGTCTACACAACAACCAGTCTCTCTGTTATCTTGGTGGTATAGCCTCTGTTCCTTGGAGCATAGAGGAAACAGATCAAAGAGCAGAGATGGGATTTGCACGGGTGGGTGGACTTGCTTCTGCTGTCAAAACGGTATGCTGCAACTTAGAAGCAATAATTGCTTTTGGTAACGTCACGTGCTATTGTGTGTTATAGGGTCCATCCTGCTTCCTGAGCTCCCTGTCCTTTGGATTTATTTCTGCCCACGTCTCTCTTTGCTCCAGCCAGGCTTAACTCCCACTGCCCTTCTGGGATGAATCTTGAGTAACTGGACAGATGGTGCCTCAGCATGTGAGCTAAGGGTGGAGGAACAGAATAGAGGGATGGCAGAAGTGGCCACATGGGGCATTTATGGTAAAGAGATTAAAATGATCTGGTTCACTTGAAGATTTGAGCTAGCCAGTGTGGCTCTTCAAACAGAAAGGCTGTTGAAATGGAAGCTGACTGTATTTTTACAAATTATATTTCAGTATTTGTGAAACTTAAGTAACCGGGTAAAGACAATGTGTTTTAATTAACAACCTGATGATCCTGTATTTGTTTCCCTGGCTTTATACAAAAAAGGGAGTACCCAAAGACTACATACATATTTACAGAGAGAGAGGGCTTTCTGAAGTACAGTTATGATTCTTGGAAATTACTTTGAAAATATACTTGTAAAAAATTAAAATATACAATTTTTTTCATGAGAATCATTTCAAATTATGTCAAGATTGCTGATTTACATTATATACCAATTTTAGGGTACATCCCAGTAATTCTGGTCGAAATGTGCCAAGTGTGGACACTGAATTTCAAGTTAATGAATAGAAACAGAACAGATACCAAGATTTACAGTGAATCCGTGGGTTAAAGTGAAACTTACACAATGCCACTCCCACATTTGTCACAGAATGGCATCTTCTGTGTGCTGCCAGCGCCCCCGTGGACTTTTGTAACTGGAGCTCTCACACTCCGTGTTCCAGCAGGACGGTCATCTGAAAAACAGTGTTTCCATTTATGGCAAGGGAATAGCTGGCTACAGTTTGTACTTGGCTTCTATTTTAAGGTGTGGCCTTTAACCTAAGGAATTCTTAAGTTGCACCCGTACCAGCATTTCAAAAGGAAAAGGAACTGTTCGAGCATAAGTTGTTCTGAAAAGGGCCTTACAAAACAGAATTAAAAGCTTTCGTTGTCGTAGGGACCTCTTGCAGAACGTTCAAAGGAGCAGAACACTGTGCATTTTTTTCTTTTATTTTTACTGTGGTAAAATAGACATAAACATAAAAAACATCTTAGCCATTTTTAAGTGTAATTCAGTGGCATTAAGTACATTCATGGTGCATCTATCACAAGTATCTGTTTCTAGGACTTTTTTTTTGTCACCCCAAACAGAAACTCTGTACCCATTAAACACTAGCTCCCCATTCCCAGACCCTGGTAACCTCTATTCTACTTTTTCTCTCTACGACTCGCCCTATTCTAGGTACCTCATAGAAGTGGAATCACACAATATTTGTCCTTTTGTGTCTGGCTTATTTCCCTAAGCATAATGTTTTCAAAGTTCATCCATGTTATAGCATGTATTAGAATTTCATTCCTTTTTAAGGCTGAATAATATTCCATTGTTTGGATAGCCCACGTTTTGTTTATCTGTTCATCAGGTGATAGCTATATGGGTTGTTTGTATCCTTTGGCTATTGTGAGTAATGCTGCTTTGAACATTGGTATACAGGTATCTGAGTCCCTGCCTTTTGTGCTTTTGGGTAGATACTGAGGAGTGGGATGGCTGGATCATGTGATAATTCTATGTTTAATTTCTTGAGGAACTGCTGTACTGTTCAACATTTTACATTCCTGTCAGCAGTGAATAAGGGTTCCAGTTTCTCCACATCCTCACCAACCCTTGTTATTTTCCCTTTTAAAAAAAATAGCCATCCTAATGGGGCATTTTGCATTTTGGTGGGACTTTGAAAGGATAGAGTTTCTTTTTCAGGGGTGGAAAGCATTGGTAAGAGTATGGGCCCTGTCCACAGCAGGAGGGGTCATGGCCCCAGCCCTGCTTCTGACTGGCTGTATGACTGAACAAATCCCTGGTCTCTATGCCTCATTTCTCATTTGTTAAATGGGGAAGATAAGAATTTCAAGTTAACTCACATAGTTATTGTCAGGGTTAAATGATCATGTATGCCAAGTATTTAGCATACATGAATTGAGAACATAGTAAAGGTTTATTTCAGTGTTATTTTAAAATTTTGATAAGAATGCTACCTGGATTGTGGGGGAGGCTGAGGAACGCTGCAGTGTCCATTTAATATTCTATTTTATGATGAACCAGCTGAGCTAGCCCTTGACTCTGATGGATGGAATCTGTCTTTGGTGCCCTTTTACCACCAGGCTGGTGGCTCTTGGACACACTCTGGAAACTCTTTTCCTAAACCAGATGCCACTCTGAACAAAAATTCAGTTGATGACTGAATAAAATAGATTTTTTTAGACTTTTATTCCCAGTGTGTTTGCTGTCCTCCCCTGACCTTTCCAAGAGCCTCCATCAATAATATTCAGATAGACATTCATGGCTACCCACCATCGTCAACTAACTCCTGGAGCACCCTGAAGGAGCCAGACTGGCGAGGCTGAGTAGGTTCATTCCGATTGTCATGGAGCATCCGGTACACATCTGACTCGGGGGGCACTGAGGCTGTGGGTTCACTGAAACACAGTATGGCGGCAGAGCAGAGTTAGGAGCGTGGGAGGCGTGGGGTGTGCGAGAAGCCACAGACATCAATAAACAGTATTTACTATATTTGCAGTAACTTCTGAACAGAGATTTAGTACTTTCAAGTTTTAACTCTATCACAGTTAAAAATATAATGTGAACTCATTAAACTTTTGCATGTCATGAATTAACCTGGGGTCACATCAGCACTTCTCGGTTTGGTAAAATACCTTGAAGAGCAACTTAAATGTGATTGTCAGGCAACAGTAATTTAAAAAAGTCAACACTTATGTCTGATGGATATATAAATGTGAACAAAATTAATTTTTTTCAGAGGAAAGACAACATATACATGATAGAAAGTGCCAGGAGTGAGCCCAGTTTGATTATTTTGTGATAAAATTGTCAATAAAATTCAGATTTAGTTCTCATATTAAACTAAAAGTATATGGTTTAATTTTGTTTTTGAGGTTAATTTGCTTTGCTAACCCTCTGGAAACAGTAAAGGCCTAATTTTGCAATTGAAGACATTCAACTTGTCATTGTTTGAAATGCTTAACATAGAAGCTTTCAGATACATGTCAGTTATGCTGAGTACATTATATTTTTTAATAGCTACATTACAATTCATTTACAATGATAGCTTTATTTTAATATAATTTCTACAAATACATTCATGTGAGCAGTTTAAAAATACCACAATATTACTACATGTTAGGCAATAAGCTTTATTATTCTGTTATTTAATTGCATTACCTATAAAAGGTAGTAGTTCATATCTGCACACATTTTTATTGCCTGTGTAATATTTGAAAATAATCATCCTCTGTATCTGAAATTCCTTGTAAAAAGGCTTTGAGATACATTATGCTATTATTTTTCTCATTGTATCCATCCCAAGAGATGTCTTTGGGATACTGTTACATAGCACTCTGAGTCATGGTACCTTAATTTAGAAAAAGTGGTTCTGTAATATTGAAAGAAATAAAAAGATTTTATCTTACAAGAAATCTTTTTAATTGAAAAAACATGAGGGGAAAAAAATGCCTTGAACAAATACTCATAATAAAGAAGAAATTGGTCAAAATAGAGACCAATGCAATTATATATCTACATTAATAGCTTGAGATATTCACTTATAAACCCTTATTCATGGCAAACATTTTAAATGGAAAAAAAAATTCTCTGTCCCAAGATGTCCTGAGAAGAGACAAGAGGTGTCATCTCTGAAAACTTCTCTGAACCTCCCCACCTTTCCCAATTTTTGATCTCCAAAGGAGAAACACAGAGTATACTAAATTATAAATCACTTTTGAGAAGTATTGGAGCAGATTTTTGTAAAGTCCACTGTAGCTTTCCAAAGACATATACATTTGGCCCTTCCACGATTTCATTTTATTGCACTACATCACAAAGCTTTACTCAGTACATTCTTCAAATCACCTTTATCATTAGGCCTAGTAGCTATTTGCAATAAATCCTTACAATTTCGGCTTTAAAGCTTTTCACATAGCTTTCTTTCAATTAAGACAATGTTAAAAGACATTGGTAAAGTCGACATTGCCCATGTGTTTAGTTAATATGCCCATGGTTCAAAAAGACTCATATTACCTCATTGTGGGTGTTTCCCCTAGAGCTGTTGAAACCTGACCCTGAAGTGTTTCCATAATATTGTCATCTGAGTACAACTGCATAGGTGTATTAAACTGAGCATGTACAATCTTCACACCCGGAAGTTCCATTTCCAAAGGAATGTTAGGGGCCATCTTAGCAGCCACTTTCAAGTCACCTGGGCAAATAGTACTAAGAGTACTGACAGAAGAAGGGGTGCTACGTCCACTGCCACCGTCAACACCGGACGGAGTACTGCATCCACTGTGTTAATGACCACGTGACACAGAGGTGACACAGGAACCAGAAATTCCATACAGGAGAACACATAGAACAAGGACAGAGAGGTTAAAAGGAATTGAAGACAGAAAGTCAGAAGTGAATTAAATCAAATTGTAATGAAACGTTTACTTCTGGCTAGAATTTATTCTAAAAAGGGAACACTTATGTTTAAACATTCATGATTGATAAAAGTTTAGCAAAATTAAAAGATACAGGTGATGTCGCATTTTTTGGCTGTGTTCTACTGAGTAATATGTAAGTGGAGGGTTGCATGTAGGAAGAGTTGTATATAAAGTAAGTAGACCCGTCCTCACTTTAAAAAAATAGGCCAAGTGATTTAAAAATTGACAGTATCACAGACAAATGATGCAGGGAAGTTATATTAGCTGGACATCCTTTTACATGTCTGAGCTGTAATATTTAAAATTAAGGTATTAATGAAGATCCTTCACAAATAGTAACTGAATATGCAGCATAAAGATCCAATTGAATGTTTAAGCTAAACATACCAAAAGGAGAAGTATGTTTCAAAAATACAGTTAAGCTTTAATTGAGTAGTAATCACCAACTTGAAGGCCATGTGCTAAAGATTATGTTTTAAGGCTATTTTGTAAATGTTTTATTATTATTTTAACTTTCTCTATTTTCATTTTTTTTATTTTTGTGAGGAATACACTTTAAAAAATGATTCAGTGGTTTACTACAGGCTCTAGAAACAGCCAGTAAATGCTTGTCACATTGAAATTAATGATTAGAGGGCAGATAAGGTGATCTTGGGCTCTCCAGATGCTACCAGGGCTAAGATAACATTTCTTTTATACATAGCTATTTCATGTAAAATATTGGAAGTACACATATTTCATGCATATTTCTCATCTCATTTTAAAGACAAATTGAGCATACTTATTATTAAAACATCAGAAAGACTAGCCATGCAATTTGAAGATCAACTAGGGAGATTTCATATTCTAAGAAAAGTGAATAGGAGCCTAGTCACAACTGACATGCTGATGACTAAAAAATCATTTTTCTTCATACATTTGAAGCACAGCATGAGAAATATATTTTATAAGAAAATGGAATATACTGAATTTTTTTAAAAGCACATTTAAAACTAAGCCAAAAGAAATATTAGTATTTGTAAATTTCTCTCATGCCTACAAGGTTAGTGTTGCTGTTACCTCAAGACAGAGAACAATTTCTGGGGTGTGTTCATCTCAAAGTCGGGATCCTCTTAGGGCTCAAGTATGGCTCCATATCTGCATCTACTCTGGCTACAGAGCTAACGTCAGCCCCATAAAGAGAGCAAAACCCAAAAGGATATTGGGCACTGATTTTATTGGTTTTATCAGTGTTTCAGCCTGCTTCGTCTGGACAGCCCATGTCATTAAGTGGATTTAAAATTTATTTTGTCTTGTGTTATCCAGTTCAACCTCCTGCACAACCTAAAAGAGGCAGGTGGATATAGGCATGCTCCTTCACTTCCTGGCTGTTGAGGACCTGTTTAAAACTCAATCTATAAATTGATTGATGACATACAAAAATGGCAAGTGGTTTATTCACCATTTTTATAGGCTCAGCACTGCCCTGATTCGTGAAATTGACTCAGTTGGTAAAAAGAACAGAAGTAAAATTTCAGGTACAGTGTTTGATTTGACCTAAGTATAATGGCAGCTTATTAAAAATGCAGTTTAGGGATTTGGAACACTGCACTACATCGTGAGGGACTTTGGGCTCAAAATAGTGAACCTTTTTCAACAAGCATTTATAACTACTCTGCCCTTACAGAGGGTCAGGAATAGTGCTAGAAAGTAGATAGATAAACTAGGATCAATTCAGAACTAACAGATATACTTTATTTTATCAATGAAATTAGTAATTTTTTTTCTGTTATTAGGGTTCCTGTATACATGCAATTTTATGTAGATAATTTAATTTACATAAAAGATTGTGTCTTCTATTGTCTAGTCTGCCGTTCTATTTAGAGTCCCATGTCTGTTGAATATGTAGGAAATAAACCCTAAGCAAATAAGAATGACCTTTTTATAATTTCTGGTACAATTTTAAAAGATCTCTTGAACTGATGCTTTAAATAAGAGTTTCCATGGATTGCAGTCACTGTGGACAGCATCATGGATCACCATGACCTATTCCTGTGACCGGGGAAGGTAGATATTAATGAGATTTCTTGACATTGACTTAGTGACTTGGCCAGACCACCTGTAAACTTGATGATACACTCAGCTGCTTCACACCCGGATAGATCACTAGAGAATGAATTTCCCCAGGACGTGTGTATAGACTGCTTGGGATGTGCTTCTGAAAGCAACTTGTCCAATAATCACTCAAAGGATTGTATTTTATCATTTGGATCTCATATGTATTTTAAATTATAGATTTGGCTTTAAATACTGGCATGAAAATACTGGTGTGTTAATTATGAAATGATTAAAAGAACCACAACTAGTAGTATGGCCCCAGGGAGATTAACATATTAACAATTTAGCATCTCCAACTTCTGATTACAAAGTTGTTCATTAATGGTGTAGTTACAGCTTGCTATGTTACCACTCAAAATTCCACTTTGATGAAGAATCGTTTGGTGAGAATGAGAAATTCAGAAGCTACAGAAAATAGTAAGGGGCATAGGAAGAAAGGACAGTAGAGGTGTTTTTATGATTCCTTAAGATTTGTGTACTTCCTGTTTTTTAAGTGGATCCCCTCATCCCTGTTTCTCCTCTCCTATCTTCCAAATTGAACTATACTGAAAGGCACCTTACAATGACAAAATTATGAGTGGCTTGTCATTATCACCATCTTTGAATTAAAGTGGAAATATAATGAAAGGGCACTACATACCGCAATCTCTCTGACTTCCCTTGAATATTTATAAAATTAAATGTTACAGGTCTTTAGCACAGGCAAGATATGTGTTACTCTAAGGAATCATCTTATTCAAGACTCCTGAAGTCCTATAGCTCATGTCAGTGAACTGAACAGTTAAGCTAACCTCAAGGGAACATGAGCATATTCATTTTACTCTGCTTCTTCAGGAAGCTGTGTATATATTGAGTCAATAGTAAAATAGCATTTTTACTTTTAATGTTGTTCTGTTACTGGGAGTGCAGGTGGGAAGCTGAATGTGGAGAAATAAGGCAGAGATGCCGAGGAAAATGGAATGAGAACGCGGGAACAAAAAAAAGTAACAAAGGATTGTGCAGAGTTGCTAGCATGGGAGAGGGCTGATAACGCCTGATTCTTCTTGCCTCTCAGGAAATATTATTAGGTACGCTTAGGACTTTGTTCCTTAATCTAATTTTTAAAAAATGTTATCTAACATTTACTGAGCATTTCCTGCAGCATTACTCATTTCTAGGTGCTGGGGATGTAAGGTGCTTACATGCTAGTGGGAGAAGAC
The DNA here is from genome assembly GCA_032199065.1 of Smutsia gigantea. NCBI lineage: Eukaryota > Metazoa > Chordata > Mammalia > Pholidota > Manidae > Smutsia > Smutsia gigantea. The sequence continues at coordinate 190,184 of JAVSCE010017872.1, forward strand.
GTATTTGTTAGGCATCTTTCTCCTGTTCTTCTTCTCAGTTGCGGGGTTTGGAGTCTGAGATCACAAAACTGCCTGGCATATGCTGAGGTAGTGTGTGTGCAGTTATCCAGGAGAGCAACCAGTACATCTCCCCTCCCTCCTAACTTTCTTTATACTTATTTTCCCTAAGGTAGAAAAGTTCCTTTTTCAGTGGCCTCTCTTCTTTTGCAAGTTACCCTAAAAATGCAGATTTATATTTATAAGTGAATTGGGATTACCCAGTGGGCTCTAACAGTGGGATGAGAAGCTGGTGCTGAGGTGGGGTGAGCAGATAAATGCTCCCAAAGGTGCACCGCCTGTTTCTTTACTCCTGACCCGGGGCTGGGTTCCGGGTTTGTTCACCCTGGCTGGGCCTTCCTGACCTGGCGGTGGGGTGCATCTGCCTTACAAAAGTCACTGTGCTCTGGATGCGATCCTTGGTGCAGCAGGGGTATTAGTTATAAATATACGTGATGCTTGGGTGACATTTCACAGCTCTACCATCTTGTCACTATCTACTCTTGGAAATGGAGGTTAGCTGGCTACTTGTCTCTGCTAAGTGAGTTTGTTTCTTTTGCTTTTGAAATAAGCTTCAAAATGAGAACAGTCACACCAAACAACTAAAAGTTACTCTTCTGGGTGAGTAGTAAGGATTTATTAAAGAAGCATGCATTCCAAACGTCACACTCTCAGAGCTTATGACCTGCTTCGGCCTGGGATTATGAAAGGTTTGGGCCGAATATTGTGCTTGTGTTCAAAGTAGTTCACATCCTGTAAAAACAAAGTTCACATCCTGAGGTTAAAAAGCCCCTCAGTAGAAGATTATTTTTAGATAAAATTAACGAATGATAATTGTACAAAGAGGATTATTTACCACCAGATATTGACATGACTAAGAAAGGTGATGATGGAACCAGGGCGATTTCTCTGTTTTAGCCATCTATCCACAGGAACTGGCAGATTGCACTCCAGAACATTAGAACCATGTTCTAGATACTTGCCTTTACAATAAAAATCTGATCGTGGCTTCAGGAAAGTAGAAATAAAACAGCAAGAGCTGGACTTTTGAAAGGAAAAGAAAGCATACTATCTATCACTGTTCAAAACATGGCCGCCAGAAACGGAGTCCGATACTTACTTTTGAGGTGAACTAGGAATGAGACCCCGCAGCTGTCCGTGAAGCGCATCTTGTATATTGCTAGTTGAATAGAGCCCAATGGGTGAGTTATAGGAAGCGCTCACTACCTGCCTTTTGTCGTCAATGTTTGCTGCTGCAACAAAAGGCTGGGCCCTTCTGTTGTGCGCGGTACCAATGGGTTTGAACTCCTGTACAATGGCAGACAAAATACACAGAGCCACAGAATGCACAATGAAGCCGTTAATGAGCAAACCCACAGCATCGCTATTGTTAACCCAGGCTTCTTTACCCACTACAAGATCAAAGGCAAGGTTAAAGGAGGGGTTAGGGATAAACTTTTGCCAGTACCAAATTTTCCGTGAAATGTACATGTGCTATATTCATTCACTGGATGTTAAGGTGCAAGAGAATTGATCTTATTTTAAAAATTATAAAATAATTTGAATATTGTGTCTTTTGTCTGCCCCTTACTGACTTCCACATTTACAGCTTTTAAGAAATTCTCAGATGACTCATTTGAATACAGAAATTCTGTCAGAAATGAGATTTTTAGCTTGGAAAAAGTATTACACTTAACATTTTCTCAAGTAGAACTTACGTATGCTTTTCTTTTCTGTTACTATTTTAATAAAGTCCTCACCCCCTTTAGGAAATGGGGAAATAAAACAATCAGAAAGGGAGTGAGCATTAATTAATAACTATACTGAATCATTTGAACTAATCTAACTAAAAGTTGTTTTTTCTCACTGTCTACCACAAAAAACCAAAATTCTTAATTTGCTTTAAGTCCTAATTTTCCATTCGGAAAAAGAAATTAAAACTCTTTTTCCTTATGAAAGCAGAAATAACATTTACAGGATATCCCCCTTTTTTTGTTGTTTTGATGATTTTCTGTTGTGTTTAAAGAATTCTTTGTGTTTACTCCAGTCCCAGAAAGACTAAAGTCAGCGATTGAGAGACAGCTAATGCATATGATTCACAAAAGGATTTATACTTTACTGCTTGGGGAAAAGGACCAGACATCAGAGTCCTAAAGTCTGTATTTGAAACATGCCTGAATGATCTGCAACTCTCTATTATTAGTTTTTAAGGTCAGGAATCAGGTTTTTCCATTTTTATGCAGATGTATAATTTTGTAACGTTATTAAATTTTTTCTTCTTTTAAGCAGCAGAAGAAAAACAAAAGGGAATGCTAAGATAAACCTGAGCTAATTTTCTTTCCAAATCTTTTCATTTGGCAGAATTAATAAGATAAATCTTTACAGTATTTTTACTCACACATTCACATCAACTTCATTTACTTTTGTCAATGTGCCACCAATGTTTCACACAGATTTCAATTAGGACAAACCTTTATGATTATTTGAAATGTTACTAGAAAGATGCTGCTTTGATTAAAAAATAAAAAGGCCTTGTAATATTCTTCATGTCATTTTTTTCTCATCATTATAGATAAGTAAGTTGTGGGCTGGCACTCTTTTGTTAGAAAGAGACTGTCTTCCTTAGGGGTGGAACCAGAGTTTGCACAGAGACTCTTGCGCCTGAGATCATCAACAACTTCCTTCTGAGAACCAAGCAGCAAAATGCTTTTTTTGGTTCTCTTGAGCAGGCAGTCATCATAAATCCCCTCTACCCCCACCCAAGCCTACCAGCAAAGCCCACAAGGCATATGGGGTGCAACTTCAAATACAAGCCCTACTGCATCTGACTCCAGCTGTCTCTAATCTTATGGTACCTGAAAATCTGTGATGTGGTAATGAGCAACTTTTCTCTCATTAACCTTGGACAGCATGATGTTTTAACAGCCTCCTGACCTCGAAAAGAAGGTCTGAGTTGAATACAGTAGCCTATGATCCCATAGTGTGATTGAATGGACTGTTATCTTATTGATTTGATTTTCTTCCCTCCGGAAGAATGGCTCACTGCCTAGGAGTTGGTTGAGTGACAATATAGTTGCTGGTATTGGATTGCAGAATGGCCAGACAACCAAATGTGGCTTTAGAAATATGCTGAATCCCAGAGCATGGGAACATCTGTGTAGTCAAACATTTATATAGTGGTACAATCTGATTGTTGGGCTGATTTAATAATGAATTTGGATTGGCTGTGTGTCGTGATTAACCATAATGGTTAGCCATTATTGTGGCATGAAAAAGTGAACTAGAAATAATTGTAAGTAATGACAATTACCATGATTCACCTGTGTGGTTTTTGATATGATAGAAGACAGAAAGCTCATTGCCTAATTTAGTTTTGGTGGATTATCAATTTCTCAGGCTAATTAAAAGAGTGAACAGGCAGGATGAAATGACTCAAGCTTCTTTTTTAAAATAAATATGATATGCCTTAAAGATCTTGGTAAATAAAGCAACTTGCAAAAATTAGTTAACGTAAAATGATGGCTTTATGGGGAAGAAAAATCTCTGCCTTGTTTTCTTCTTAGTCTTCAAATAATAAATAAACATGGATGGTGATTGTCCTGTAAATGAGGCAACCTCTCCGAAAGTATCTGTGCACTAGTAATCTCCAGTAGCACTTCCAAAAAAACCAAAAAAGCAGCACGTAAGTTAATCGGCACCAAGCTTTTTCTTTGTCATTTCCAGTCTTTGCTAATGTAGCAAAGTTCACAAATGTCCAATTTGTTAAAACATAACCCTCTATGTTCTTCTCAGATCATAAACGGAAGTGTTTCTAACACAGGCTTCCAACATTTGTGTTTAGGCTTTGCAAAGCATTAGTTTATGGGCTGCTAGAGTCATTCCAGAAAAGCACAGTGAAGTGTATACACCAAAAGTAAACAAAAAATTTAAGGATGGCATTGAGAGGCAACATTCTATCCAAGTTTTACATCTTTGTCAATGGTCAAACAGAATCAAAAAAACAAAACAAAACCAATTAGAATTTTCTATTCCACTTTAGTTCCTTCTTACATTTCCTGGAAAATACCAGTAAAAATTTTACACAACAGTCAATATAGTCCAGCTCTTGTGTTTATTTTACCCAGACAAAAGCATCCAAAGGGTTCTTATCTCTTAGGAATTCAGTACATAATTATTGCAATTAATGAATGCATTTTTAAATATTATTTTTAAATGTTAGGAACTTTATATTAAGGAATAGTATTTTGAAATAATGAACTGCTAGTGCTGCCAGAGGAACAGCTAAGTAACTTGACAGAGATCTGTTGCTGCCCGGGAGAGCTCAGCTCTGGACCGCAGTCTCCTTGGTGTGAGCTCAGCAATGAGAGCATTCAATGACAGGGCACCTTTCAACTTCTTGTTTATAGAAATTGTCCACAGATGAAGGTTCAGTCAAGGAACTGAGGTGATTACCAGTGCCAGCAGAACCAATGTGCTTGATAAGATGCATATATTTATTTATTTATTTATTAGAAAACATGGTGGGGAAATAAGGGCAAAAACTATATCAAGTGATTATATATTTGGTCAAACCACACTGAGTAAGTGATTGTATTTTATTATGTTTGGAATTTATCAACCATCACCACCCCCTCCTCATGCTCACCCCTCAAATGAAAAAGTCACCCTTGTAATTTTTTTCAGTGCTCTGTTTCAAGTATTTCCCTTATCTCATTGGGGAAGACTACTTTGGGGAAATGGAGATTAAGAAAGCTCCTTTTGTGCAAGCCGCTTTCCAGTTATCAGAACATTGTAGGATAAAGTCATTTTATGAAAATATAAACAACTTTCAACCCATACCCCACTTGACTGTGCATGTAGTCCCTCTTTATTATCAAATGTATGGCAAGGATGCAGTCCTTTATATGAAAATAGGAACAATTTTCTTCTCACTTAGAAAATAGCCATTTTTTTTCTAAAAAGTATTTTTGTTATGTTGTGATAGCTACATAATACTTTTGAGTTGTTCAACTAACATTAAACAAAGACGAGGGTAATGTTTTATTTGAGGGTGTAAGCTTTGAAGGAGAACAAAGAACTCTCAAATCATACTCTAGAACAATACTTTGTATAGAAAAATGTCTATCTGCTCAGAGGCTCTGTTTAGGATTGTAGGGAAGGCATTTATTCAAAGGCTGGGGGTTGACACAAACAACCTCTAAGGGTCCTTTTAAGCCTCAAATTCATGTCTACATTCATAAAAACAAAATTTAACTATTTAATAACAGCATGGAAAAATAAAACCTAGATATTAAAATTTTGTATCAATTATTGTACTGTGGAAGAAAAAGTCCCCAAAACCTAAGCCTCTGCATGAGGTAAAGACTGGAAATAAATACACTAGCATTTTGTTATTCGTAGTTGGGCTTGGATGATAGGATACACTGGGGTTTGTTCGAAAAAATATATATTCCTTATAAAATGTAAAAGAATATTTTATTCCCATTGCACAGGCCGCAGAGCTCACATCTGACCTGAGTTGAGAAACAGAAGCTCAAGTACTATACTGCTCAGTGACATTTTACTGTTCATCTGCAATGGCATCTTAAAGCATGATATGTTAATGGCATTTGTTTCTTACACTGAAACACCTTTGTTGTCCATTTTGGGGGGAAAAAAAGATATCTCTCTGCAAGATTTCTCTTCTCATAGCTTTGTGTTTATTAAAAAAATAAAAGAAGAATGCTAGCATAACTGCATTTTAGCTTTTCTCCAGTTTCTTTCTATAAGTGAAATCTACTGCTTGTTTTTTTATCACTGTACTTTATTCTAGTTTATGCAATATGATTTTCGGATAGCAGAGATGGTACTGAAATTTAGCCATATTACGTAGGGAATGTCTGTCCTGAAGTGCCAAGTTATGTGACTGACCGTGCAGAAATCTGGCTTGAGGATCATAAGGAGTCAGAATCCTTTGGTTCATTAGAGGAAGAATTGAAATGTTCTTATCTCCAAGCACTTCAAACACTGGCTTCTTGGAGAGAGTGCCAGGAAGAATTAGTCATGACTCAAAGTAAAGGAATGCTCAAAGCTTCATCTGACTGGCTTCAGCAGTTCTTAACTGACCTTCACCTTTTTTTGCTGTTGTTTTTACCTATCTCATTCTCTATCTTTCCCCCATTTGTAGTATCATAAATATCCGTATCATCTCACTCCAAAGGGCAGGACACCTGGGCCATTCTGTGATTGACAGGAAGCCAGAGCGCTTAAGTTAGGATTAGCTTTTAAAATCCAATTCTTGGAATACTGAAACAGAGTCATAAATTAATACTTATAGATTTACAGAAAGGGCCTTTTCTAGAGCTAAAACTCACACAATTGTCCTTAAACTCCAATTGTGGAAAGATATTAGCAAAACACAGTCTCGCATCTTGGTCTAAGCTCACCCTGTGCTTAATAAATACTTGCTGCCATGGCAACGTGAGCACTGGGGAGCTGGCACTCTGGTCACATCTGTTTAAATGGCCCCATGTCTTACCATCTCATATTGATGAAATCAGGTTGAAAACATGAGGAGGAATTTTGAATGGAAAAATAATTTGCAATAGGGTGTAGTACAATTTTGGAAGTGTATTACACATGGAAAAGGAAATTGAGAATTTTAACCAGTGTGTCCTGGAAATGTAAGAGATTGGGTGATCAATGAATGCATGCATGTGAGCTTTAAGTTTCCATTTTTGTTTGGTAAAGCACCACATCCTCTCCTTTTCTCCTGCCTCGCCTCTAGGTGACGTATTGGTGAGGACGGGAGAAAGTTGGTGGCTTCGGCATTACTGCAAAGGGCTGGATCTACAAGTGACAGCTCTGCCTCGAGAACTTTGCTGTTTCTTCTTGCAGTCTTTTCTTTTATCAAAGGTAACATTAACTAGAAGCGTTATTATTCACCAACCCACATAGAATGCCAGGGGAAGCCACCATCGGCAGTGAGACCCCTTTCACCACCTCTCATCCATTTTATCTCTTGTTCACTTACTCTGGAGAGCAGAATTCTTACCTGACCTACATCCCACTCAACTTTCTCACCCACTTTCACCATGTAGCTGTGGGGATGGTGGTAGAACGCTGTCCTGAGAATTGGTTCCCAGGATTGGTCCTGGTCAATGGTAGAAAATGGCAGTTTATCTTTAGGACCTCCTGCTCTTTTCTCCATTTGTTGATTATTTATTGAGTACCTGCTGTGGGCTATGCCTGGGAGGTTCAGAGTAAATAGAACACACCAGTTCTGCCTTCACGAATATTCCATATCCTGCCCGCTCCCTTTGGGGCTTGTTTTCTCCTCCTTTGCTCTGAGTGATTTTTAGGCTCATGCTCTTCCTTCCCTGCAGTCAAAAGTCTAGGACAAGGATCTAATAAACTCATTCCCTCTAAATGTTAAACTACTCAGGATGTTGCTTCTCCTGGGGGGTTGTATTTTAAAGGAAAGTAGAGTTAATCCAAAGAAACTTGTAATGAGGAAGGCATTCCCAGACTGTAGGAAGCCCTGCCACGTAGGCAGCTTGCAATCTGGCTGTCAAGAAAGGCCAGGAGGCCTTCTGATCACAGTCTGGTGGTGGGGGCGGGGGTGCCCACTAATAATACAAGAGCTCCCATTTAATTGGATGTCTCTGTGAGCAATGTGATGTGCCAAATTCTTTTCTATGTTCTTTTATTTAAATCTTTACGAAGTCCTAGGAGATACATGTACACATTACTGTACACATACTTTACCAACAAGAAAATGGAAGTTTATGGAGACAACTGGAAAATTTAAAGGACAAAATCAGGAGTTGATGATCCTGAAAGGGCAAACTGCTGAAGTGTAAATTACAAATCTGTTTTCAGTTCATTTTTCATTAGTTATATAGGAAAACTATATTTTAGGAATATCTAATCAGTGTAGTTGAAGTACTTGTTTAAGAAAGGGTATTTTTAATTTATATTAAAAATTTATATCTCTCTCTCTCTCTAACTTGGGAAGCTTCTGACTAGAGATTCTAAGATCCTGTCCTTAAGAACATTTTTCCATACAGCACATTGAGAGATGGTTTAGTTTTAGGGTTTTTTTTTTTAGCTTTTGAATGTTGACATAGTCAGATAAGCATCATATTATTAGATTAATTTAGCTCATTAGAGTTGCTTCAAAGGACAATCCTTTATCTTTTATAATTCAGCTATGCAGGCAGCATATCACATGATTACATACTGGAAAACTCCTTTCATAGAGTAAACTTAATTACAGAACACCATTATTGAGAATTAAAGAAGGATGTAAAATAAGATCTGCATGAAGACCTCAAGAATTTGAAGTTCACAATAACTAATAGATTAGAGACACCTGTTTCAAAGTGTCTCTATTTTTGTTTTGCCTTGTTCTAACATCTTAAACTTCTTGGATTACCTCATGGCCATTTGGCATAAGTCCATCATAAAAAATGAAAGGAAGTGGACTATATTAGATATGGCCACCTTTTTCTGATGAGAATACATTTGTCTTTTAACAAGGAGTTTGCTAATCCTACTTCTTTTTTCTTGATGTGAAAAGACATGGATAATATAATCTCAGAGAGTAAAGACAGACAACTGAGTCATCAGATGGCTTATTCCAAATTTTTATATTTGCCACTTCTTCCTCTTGGAAGGCATCCACATCACTTAAAAGAAAATAATAGTATGAATACCATTTGCTCTAAAATTCATACCTGGGGTTCTGATTCTAAGTTGATTTTGAAAGGATGTGCTTTCCCATCTTCAGATACCTGTGGAGACCATAAGCGAGTTTCTGCCCTGTAAATAAAGTAAATTTCATAAACTCCAAATTTGAATGGTACTTCCAGCTCTAACATACTTTAATTTCTTAAAAAGGTTTGTGAAAATACTATTAACCCTTGCTAATATAAGCAAAGGCAGTATTCCTTGCTTATCATTCTGTATTGTCCCACCTAATTAGTCTTCATTTTTAGTGAACTTTGGGGTATACTTGAATGGATCAGAATTGCCTGGAGGATTGCTATGGACTGAATGTTTGTATCCCTCCTCCCAAATTCATCATAAATTGAGATACAAATCCTCAACATGGCATTTGGAGGTGGGGTCTTGGGAATTTGAGTTAGATTAGGTCATGAAGGTAGGGCCCTCATGATGGGATTAATGCTCTTTTAAAAAGAGGAGGAGACATGAGATCACTGTCTGCATGCACACACCAAGAAAGGCCATGTGAGGACATACTAGAGCCTGACTCCCAAGAGCTTGACTATACTCGTACCCTGATCCCGGACTTCCAGTCTCCATAACTGTGAGAAATTTGTATCTGTTGTTGTTTGTTGTGTCAATCTCCCAGTCTATGATATTTTTGTTACAGCAGTCTGAACTAAGGCAAAGACATTGTGCAGTTTCTGGAGAAAGTAGGTCTCCAATACATGTGGGAAACCGTCTGGGAGAGGGAGATTCTGGAGGCACACCCTGTGTGTGACCACAGGGCAAATTCCTCTACTTCCCTCCAGTCTTACCGAGGCCACCACAGGAGACAGTGACTGATCTGCCATGTGGATTTCATGTTGGCATCAAGGCTTTGTCCCATCTTTCTCACATATCATTTGGGATGGAGTGCTCTTTAAAAACCATGTGCTTGGCAGGAACACAAGTTATGCATAAATGGGGAAAGAGTTAATTTCACCCCACGAAATGGCAGATTGGCCAACTGACAGTGCCTTCCTGCAGCATCAGGGAAAGTTGTGAATACTTGTGAATACAATAGCAACAGGATAAACACACACTAACAACCATTATAACAAACTTAATTTTCACAATTAGTTTCAGACCAGGGCTCTGATGGCAAAAGATTGGGTTCAATTTCTTAATTTTGGGGGGCTGGAAATGTCCCATTATCTAACACCCTCATGTACACATGCAGTCTCACACTTTGTGAGGTTTTTCTGGGCTGAATTCTGTACCAAACAGCCTATGACATACAGGATATTAGCAACCAATTTTTAACCTGATCACCTTTTGGCAAATCAAGAGAATTTTGGGGGAGAATTTTAAAATTCCATTCCATTCTCTACTCCATTTAGAACAGTGGTACAACTAGCCATGCTGTACAGTGTTTCTGTAGCCAGTACCCTTAATGGTTCAATTTTTATAGTCAACTAACTGGATTAGTTGTACAGGAACAAAATTCATTTAGCCTCTTTCATTATTCTGACATTCCAGAGAATTCCTTTTAGAAATAGTTTAACAGATGCTAGATCGATTGACTTCAGTAAGAAAAAAAAAAGTAAAAATTCTAGGTCCTGTGACACTCCTTAGTGGGAGGACAATATCATTTATAGTTCTGGGTCAGGTCCTCCTGCAAACAGATCAAATTTAACATCATTAATTAAAGAGCACCTGTCAATTTTGAGACACAGCTGGTGCACTGCTGCTTTAATCCTGTCCTGGGCATCAGCATGAGTCATGGATTCCGTGCCAAAGCCATCGATAGCCAGGATGACATCTCCAGGACACAGGTTGGCAGCTGCTGCCTTGCTTCCTGGAGTAATCTAGAAGAAATCATGGCACTATTTTAAAAGCCAGTATTCTGCAGTATCTTGAGTTTTGTGCCCTACATTTATAGTTTATCTTTGTAACATTTGAAATGTTTCACTGGGCAGGATTTTAAATCTAACTTAAAATAACTCACAGCCGATCTATTGTGTTAGCTCTATTTTTCCATTATCCGACATAATTTTGTTTCTTATTAACCATGTGTCATCTATCATGGACATCTCTTCTCTTTTAAAACATATTGCATGACTCCCTGTTTGAATCATATTTCTTTGCTTTAAACAGAATAATTTGTTTTATTGAGAAAATTTTTTTTTGTCATCCAGAACTCTTTATTTGGAATAGAACTTTATGAAATTTGGGGAGCTTTTATATTTGAATTGAAACATTTTAGCATCCCTGTAAGTTGTGGCCCTTAAAATCACATGAAGGGGCATTTAGGATATAGAAAGCTGGAAAGAGAATCACTTTTGTGTTAATAAGAAGTCATGTAGTATATACAAAATTAAAACTTTCATGACCTCTTCAGAGAGCTGAAGTTGAAAGGCAAGTGACTAGTCTGGAATCTAAGGAAAGACAGGTGCCTCCAAGGAAAGACAAGATGTGAGCATAGGCTTACCAAGAAAGATGGGGCCACCATACTAGCAGTTAAGAAGAATTCAGCTGAAAATATGAACAAATTGCCTAAGGCTGAGTGTGAATTAGCACTGACAGTCTAGAATTCCTGGGGACTGCAGACACAAGGGAAGTTTGTATCCACGAACAGTCTCTTTTCCATAAATGAAGAACAGATAGAATAAATAGGAAACAACAAGATGCTAGATTTTAATTAAATTTTTATCAGTAATTACATTAAATATAAATGGTCTAAATACATCACACTGTTTTTCTTAACAGAGATTGTTAAACTGGGTAAAGAAAGCAAAATCTGAGTTTATGTTGTCTACCAGAAACCTACATGAATTTCTTTTGTGCGGGGGCGGATGAAAGAAATTCTTATGGATATGGGGAAGGTACAGTTGTTAAATATTTAAAAGATGGCAAATTTGAAACTATTACCATGTTGAGTATTAGGCAATGAGTCTTTTGATTGTTATATATGTTCCCAATATTTCTGAATAAATCCCAACCATTTATAACTGTCTAGTAGTCTTCACCTGATCTTACCTTGTCTATTTCTCTAACATCATCTTATACCATCCCTGCTCCTCTCATCCACTGTGCTATAGCTATTCTGATTCCATTTTGGTTCCTCAAATAGGTCAAGCATGTACCCTGTTAGGCGCTTTACATACACTGTTAGTTTTGCCTGAAATGTTTCCCCCACTACCCACACAGCTGCTCCTTCTCATCCTTTAGGTATAGACTTAAATGTCACATTCTCAGAAAGACTCCCCCAAATATCTGAAATAGCTCCTCCAGCCCCTCCCCCATCATTCTCTACCATTACTCCCTGTTCATTTCCTGCATGAAGACAGTTTTTACCTTTATGTTTATTTACTTGTGTATTATCTGTCTTCCCAAAGAGACTAGAGGCTCTTGAGGACACACATAATGTTATGGATATCCCTAGTGGATATTCCAGTGTTTGGAATTAGTGAATAATTAATTGAAAATGAATGAAAAAGCCAGTTAAATTAGAGCTTATGAAGTAGAAAGAGCTGGTCCCTACATACCAAAAATTATGACTATTAATATCAATCCATCATTGTTATATTGCAAGTTCCCACTATTTAGAGGAGAAGAATGCATACAACTTTAAACCTCAAACTGCTCCAGGATAAACTAGATTGTTCCTAATGTTTTACTTGAGGGTCAGTTGTTGATTCATTTTTTTCTCTATTGTTTAAACTAGCTATTGAGTCTGTTTAATTTTGTGGCTCTATGGGAGATCTAAGATTCATCTAAATGAATACAATGGCTAAAAGAATAAATTCTCATGTGTCTGAGATCTTCAATCTTATCCCTAAAGTGTTTATTGCACTCACTTTATTTCTGTGATCATCTCACTGTAGTGATCATGATCATTTTCCAAGAGGAACAGTTGATAGGATCTGGCTGAAGACAACTGGGGGTTATTACATCTTTGGGTGGCATTTCATAGCTGTTTTCCACTAGAAATTCTCCCAGACTAGAACTTGCTAAGAGAAAAAAAGTTTCCATTCCTGATGTGACTTGTAAGGATAAAAATGTTAAACTTAAAAATTTTTCTAACTATAATTTGTCAAAATCAGTACAGTTTTTAAACTTCTAAGATCAGAATGCTTTTCTTTGTGTTAAAACATGAAAAAGCATGGCTCAATGTGTTTGCTTTTAAAGCCTCACCTAGTTTTTCTAATAAACTTAAATAAATTTAAGTTATGTAACACTCAATCTTGATTTAGAAAAACCTAATATTTCTTAGGTTTCACTAGGATGAGTGAAAAGTAGGGTTATGTGTGTACCTGTCTATATAAATTTTAAACAGAGACATCTGGTGTGCTGAGCTGATACTGAATATTACTAAATTTTACTAACAGTATTAATATAGAAGTTAATGACACTATCTTATATTTACCCAAAATATTACATTTGCAAATCTCTTTCTAATACCTTTGACCATTGCAACAACTCTAAGACAGACTGCTTCTGTTTTTCAGAGGAGAGTATCTCAGTAATCTGTAGCTTCTTACTAAGGTAGGGGCAGCTGTATAGCTACGTCACCAGTGGTTTCGGCGGAAAATAGGAAAGATGGTTGATACTGAAGGCCAGAATCCATTTCTGACTTTGCATTCAACCTGGTGATTGATGTCCCAGGACCTCCAAGGAGGGAGTTGATAAGAAAGAAAAAAGTCTGTAGAGAGAAGGATGAGAGAGAATGCCTTCACTTCTTCCTAGTCTTCAAGTTCATCTAGGCTAGTGATCAGAAAATTGACCACTAAATTGGCCTGGTTTTAGGAAATCAAGTTAATTATAAGACTATATTATTTCCCAGCATTACTTACTACTTTATATTATTATTTATATTACTTTACATTATTGTTCACAGTTTATTATTAACATGTTTTGTTAAATTAGGAGAAGAGAGAGCTACAGTGAGGCAGAATTTTTCAATGCATTACTTATTATTCAGGTTCATTAGGATCGCAAATATCAAAAGCATTAGAGATTGTTGGAAATACTACCAATCACTTAGCATGTGTTTTCAAATTTATCTGATTAGAAAAATCACATGGGGTCCTTGCTGACCATAAAGACTCTGATCTCACTCCAGAAGTCTGGGGACATGGTTTAGAAACCCTAGGAGAAGAACTAGGAAATTTCTATTTTTAACAAGTGCCTCGGATGATTTCTATTATTCACATCAACCTTTTACCAGCATCCGTTTGGAAAAAACTAATTTAAATCACAGATAAAGCATCATATTGTTCTATTTACTGTGTTAGACATGAGGGAAGTCTAAGATATGGCTCTGATAGGATTTGTATGTTAAAGATAGAAATGATTGACACAGTTATGGAGCAAGACAAGTATATACTGAAGGGCTGTACTATGGGGCATGGATTGAAGCAGTGAGAAATTCCATGGTTCAGTTGCTCTCCACTGCCTACAAATAAACTCCAGTGTCTCACCTGGCATCTAAAGCCCTTTGGCTTTAGATCTACACTGTATCTCTAGAGCTACAACCCAAATGAGCTGAGTCAGAATCTGCAAACAGGGCCTGGGCATAGGTGTTTTCAAAAGCTCTCTGGGTGAGTCTAATGTGCAACCAGGTTGGAGAACTATTATGGAATTATTATTTTTGCCATTGTATTATTACTGAGAACAATTATCTCACCTAATTCTCAAGATAGTCTTTTTAGATGAAAAAAACTGATGTTCAGAAAGTATAAGAAACTTGCTTAGGGTCACGCAGTCAGTGTAAATCTGAAACTCCTCATGGGTCTAACTCTACAGCTCAAGCTCTCGCACTCTACCAGAGTACCACTCTGTGGGTAAGCTCTCCCCAACTCCTCCTATCTCTTTGGCCATATTTTTCACATGGAATCCTGGACAGGCTGTATCACGTGCTCTACTGATATATGAACTTCTCAGGGGGTAGAAACCCATTAAGCTATAATTATATTCCCCACAGTGCCTTCCATATACAACACATTCTGCACTTAATAGATATCTGTGGGATGAATGAATGCCCTGAACATATGAATTTGCACTTCTATGCATACAGGTCTTTGGTAAAACAAATTAGATTTTTATTCCTATCAACCTTCCTAATACACTTGAATCCTGGAAAAGGGTAGCATTCAACTACGTATTTTTTTCTAAATGTTCAAATTTCAAATATAGTTTGAATTAAACTAATTTACTTTTTTTATGTTCAAGCCTGCAAAACTTAGGGATAGACTAACATTTTCTGTGTTGGTACCCTTAGTCCATATAGCATTCTCAGTTACAGTGATCTTGACCCTGGGTGTGCTCTGCATAGGAAGGAGGGAGGAGGGAAGAAGAGGAACTGAGTGGGAAAGGACATACTGGCATCAAATGTATACAGTAATTTTACATCATGTACACAAAAGAAGCTTGGACTTGATTCTAAAGTGGACCATTTGTGAAAACAAACCATCTGTAACTTGGCTGTGATAGTAGATCCACCTTCTGGGTGGTCTTAAGAAAGAAAGAGACTCCTTAGAACTTTTTTACCAGAGAAAAAAAAGCAGCTCACTTGAGATGTGAAGCTTAAACTTTATTCCCTGAAATGCTTAAGCCAGTTATATATGGTGTTTGCAATAATGACCCCTTCCACATCCACAACTTAAATGTATATTGCACAGAGTACACCTATTGCCCAAATACTGCTTTCCTACCAACTGTATCACAACCAATTGTGAATCTTTTTGAGAATGTCTGGTTTTGATTTACCTTACTTCTGATGTTTTTTTAATGACACAAAGATTTACTTGGATGATTAATTGGATTGTAAACAATTATAGGGCTGGGACTCTTTGTCCTAATTTTGTGAATTGTAATTTCAATTGATGGAGAGAGTTAACATTTGTAAAACCCCTAGTTAACTCTGGTGGGGTAGAGGATCAGTGTCTTGGAGCATTGATGTAGTTTGCATTTGCAGCATGCTAAGCAAGGAGGGCTGGGCATAGCTTGTAGGACAAAAATTGATTTAACTGACTTGTGGAATACATTTCATTTTGGGGAATTTTGTGGCCTAAACTGCAGGCAATGGTATTTCAATTCTTTGCATTCTTAAGAACTTGCCCAACAGACAAATCAATTAACAACAAAACAATTCTCATTTTTCTTTATTGTAGAATATTTGGAGGACACAATCTGCACCTATTATGACCAAGTTGTGTAAAAGTGAACCATATAGTCAATCGTTCACATTGTGTCTACATTTATTCTACAACATATATGATGTCTTAGATACTGGGCTCTGCATGGGGTAGCCCCCAAATTTGAAAGTTCCTGCTCACAGGGAGCATGCAATTTGTGGGTAACAGAGGTACTCAAACATCTGAGGCACACGGCATGGTATAAAGAGAGGTTATAGGTCAGAAGCTATGGTAATCAAATGGATGCAATGCTTGTTCCTGGAAGAAGGCTAGGGCAGTGGAATTTGATTGGGTTTCCATAGGCATAGAGGGTGATGAACAAGATGGAAGGGAATTCTGGAGAAAAATGAGAGCAGAAGCAAAGACATGTTCGAGAAACCATAAGTAGTCTGGTCTAGGGGTACCACTGCCTATCTATGGAGAGAGAGGGGGAAGGAGATAGAGAGGGGGGAAATGAAGCTGAGCTGGAGTTGGGAAAAAGGATGAAAGCTCTGTATGTGTGCGAAGACCACACATTGTATTCTCTATACCCTGATGATGCCATTGGAAGAGTTTCAAGAACGGGATGACAATGTAGGGTGAATTGGAGAGGGGAGACAAACGGGTGAAGCTATGCAGTCTTGACTAGGGACAGTGGTAGAAAATAGGGACAGTGGCAGAAAAAAAAGAATGGTAGATCTTAAAGATACACAGTCAGTAGGACCAAGTGATGAATCGATTGGCACCAACATTACAGATTTTGGAGACAGACAGACCTTGCATCCAGTTCTGTCCCCACTTGTGATCGTTATCAGTGAATGAATCTCCTGAAGCCTCACTCTCTCACCTACAAAAGGGAAATTACTCCTCCTCCTCCTCTTATCAGTTATTGTGAGATTTAAGTGAGATAGTACTTTTAAAAAGGGGCTTAGAAGAGTACATGGCAAGCAAAGGAGTATAATAACACATATGCAACCTTATTCATTGCCTTCTAACATAACATAAAGATTATGAAAGTAATAGAACAACTCTACTACAAATTACAACACTGATGGTTATCTTTGGGTAATACCTTTTAGTATTTTTCCAAATTACTTTTAGTATTCTTATAATTTCAGTGGAAATAGTCTCAATTGGGTGTTCACTAAGGCAAAAAGTTCAAGTGAATATGCTTTCATTTATTCAACATGAATCTACTATGTGCATGGTTTAGGGGACACTTAGAATACGAAACAATTTGATTCAAAAGCTTATTTCATTTATATTAACAAATGAGAACTATACATCAGATACTTTAAAAATATTTCTTAGTAGAGATAATGGAGACTGTTTTCTTTGGTAAATCCATAAAAGGCATTGCTTGGCCCAGATCACTGAACCATTTTCTGCTTAATTTACTTAGAAACACTTTTGGGGATATGTTAAATTTTCATGTCTCATACAAAAGGACATGTCAGATGTGTTTATATGTTTTTGAAAATTTTAAAACACAGGTTGAAATTTTCCATGGTATGAATTTTTATGATAAATGTTTTGAGATATTTTTAAAATACTTTGATTCCCAAATCTCATAGATGTATAAGTAGAGCAGAATTTTAAAGGTTTTACTTGGTTTAAAAAGCTATGGGAGTAAATCAGATCATAAAATGTACATTTATAAAGTACAGTACAAGCAGTAAAGAAAGAAAAGATAGAGCATATTAAAAGTTTATGCTTTTAAATTATGCTTAATATGCTTTATGTGTGCTAATTGAAATAATAACAATAATTTCCTAGTAAGACAAACACTTGTGTTAGAAAAAAATCTAGTACAGCTAGAAATTTATTGACAGGACAGAAATCCTGAAGTTTTCCTTTTTGTTTTAATAATTCGATGGTATCTCTAATAGAATATTAAGTAAGGGAAGCTTGACTTTGATGATAAAGGACTATTTTCGGTTATTAAGCTGAATGGTGACTTTCCATCAGGTAAGCTAAACAATCTGACACGTTTTCTTTGTAGTTTGAGTTATAGGCAATGATTCCTAAGCCAAGTTTACAACTTTGGAAAATATCTTTTCAAAATGCCTGGAAACCTAGGATTACACATTAGTAATATTTTCCCTGTCTGGGCTGATATGAGCGGTTCCAAATTGGCCGACCCAGGTTGTGCTCTACGAACAGCGCCCTGCTGCCCTTTCCATCCATAAACGACAAGCATCAGGTGCGTGTCTGGCTCCAAGAAAAAACCGATGGTGTCACTCCTTGGCCTCTGCTTCCCGGGACCCCATCTCTTTTGCTACTCAAAGCAAACGGGGAGTGGAGGGCGAGAAGGCCTCCCAGCCCTGGCAGCCAGCCTACTCTGAGTCCAGGGAAATCACGCTGTCAGTCCACCTCTAATCAGAAAGTCTGCGAGAGGATGCACACTCCACTGGAGCGGATTTGTTAATTCCCTAAATTGCTCTGCATCCTCCGAACCTGTTTGCCAGTTGCTGCCTCCCCTCAAAGTGTGAGCCCGAAGCCGAGGACCCGCGCAGCGCACCCTGGCTCACTGGCCACTCTCCGCTCCAGGGGGAACAGCCGCACGCCAGAGTCCCCGACCTGCAGCAAAAGAACGGAGAACACCTACCCTGGTGATGATCAAAGGCTGGTTGAAGTCTATGCCCCCCGAGAGTCTGAAGCCCCAGGGCGCGGGGCCGGGGAGGACTACGTTCTGGGGCATGGTGCCTCCTGGCGCGGCTTCCTCGAGAGCAAAGGCACCTGGGGACTGGGGCGCAGCGAGGGGAGGCCCTGCTCACGGCGAGTGTCCCCAAGCGGGACGGCCCACTGCGCTCCCCGGGCAGCGTCCTCGCGGGGACTGCGTCCCGGGGAGCTTTATCCCCGCTCCCGAGTGACGTCACGGGCCTACCCTTCTCCCCGCCCCCTCCCACCACGGAGAGCTCCAACTTTGGAAGAAAGCGACGCTTCGGACCCGCGGGAGTTCATGGGCGCGCACAGGCTGGGCGCAGCCTCCAAGACCGCTCGCGGGCGCGGGGGAGGCTTCGGGTTACAGCTTCCAGCACTCGTTTAAAGTAACACCTGTCCTCCTGCTTTTCTTCTACTTGGGGCTCGGCAGTGTGCTTTACTCGAAGTTAAAAGCAAACCACAGCTTCTATGCTTTACAATTAAAATCAAACACAAGCACCATCAATACGATTAGTTAATTAACAATTTTGAGTGCACTAATATTTGCTTACTAAGCTGTGTGACCTTGGGTAAGTTACTTTAACGTCCTTAGGTGTCGGTTTCTTCATCTGTAAAATAGGAGTAATAATTGTACTTCTCTGGTAGGGTTACCTTGAGAATTAAATGAGCTACTTCTCTACAGTTTCTGGCACAACATAAGTGCTCAGAAAATATTAAGCATTTCTGCTACTAAGTGCATACTTTCATATATATATATGGTTATATAATATGCATGATTATGCATAGCATGATTAATTCATTTTTCTAAAAACCAGTAAGTCAAAATGTCAAAATGTCATGCAAACATACACAATCCAATGAACCACCAAAAGTGCATATGAGAAAGTGATTCATCAATATTCTCAAAATATACTTTAATTTTGATTGGAGCAATTGTCACTTCACTCAAATTCATTCTCTAAACTTCGTTGTTGACACTTGGGAGGCCAGTGTAACAGGCACCTAGAAGTTGAGACTGCCCATGCGATACTGCCGCCAGAGCGAGGGTGCTGAGTGGAGTGAGGTGGACCAAGAGGCTCCACCCACCAGATAAAACTGCCTGAAGGAAAAGGAGGGGACGAATATTCACTGAGCATCTCTAGGGTCCCTGTGCTGCAGTGGTTGCTTTTCTCAGGTGATTTCAGGACAAGTCCATCAGATTGGTATTATTATTTCCTTTTTTTTCAGATAAGGAAATAATTTCTTAGAAGTTCAGCGACTTGCATGAGATCACACAGCTAAGATGCCATAGACTTAAGATCACAAACCCAGGTCTGCCCTCCTTCCGTGCCTGCCTGGTAGAGGTGAAAGGGTCAGGAGAGTCTGGGGCAGGTCCTATCATACTGCAGTGTGGAATCAAGTATTTCTGGCATTATATCTGATTCTCAAGGAACACGGGGAAGAGAAGGATGAAATGCTTAAAGAACTCAAGAATGAGGGTTGTGGACTGCATGCTCAGTATGATAGGGCCATATCAGTCCAGGAGAGCAAAGCTGCAACATGTTTTGAATAGAGTAGTCTGTTTGGAAGCAGTTTCAGGACTGATAGAGAAAAGAGATTCGGGGAGTTGAAAGCAAAGTGGACCAGCCTAGGGAGAGTGTAAATCCTAGTACCAGAACTGCCCTCTAGGGTGGATTATATCAAAGTCCCAGGACATAGGTGTTTACTGGTCCCAAACATTTTCCAGTGCCCCACCTATGTGGGGTTATCAGGGAACTAAGCATCATGTATTCTTGTTGATTGTGCCTATTGAGGTGGCTATGTTATTGCAAATCACATTTCCTCTGCCAGTCACTGGCTGTGTCTGTATGGAACACACATCAAGAGGTCAATTTAGGAAAACAAAAATCAGACAAGATATGTGGTATAGTGCAATTGTAATAATCAATTGTTTATACTTTAACTCATGAGCTGGTTTATATAACCAGTTGATTATATGTTTTGGGGTTTTGTTTTGTTGCCTTTTTACAGATCATTTTGGCATCATTTAGATAAAAGGAACATTATACACATAAATATAATACCTGATGAGTTATTTTTTTAAGTATCATTGATATACAATCTTATATTGGTTTCAAGTATACAACACAGTGGTCCAGCAGTTACCCATATTGTTAAATCCTCACCCCACTAGTGCGGTTACTATCTGTCAACATAGGAGGATGTTACAGAATCATTGACTGTATTCTCCATGCTGCACATCTTTCCATCCCTGTGACCAACTTATATTATGATTGAGAATTTTTGTGCCCCTTTATCCCCCTCACCCTCCCCACCCACCCATTCCCAACACCTCCCCCTTCCTAACCACCAGTCCCATCTCACTGTCTCTGAGTTTATGCTATTTTGTTCATTTTGTTTTATTTCATTTTTAGATTCCACATATAAGTGAAGTTATATAGTGTTTGTCTTTCTCCATCTGGCTTATTTCACTTAGCAAAATACCCTCTAGGTCCATCTATGTTGTTGCAAATGGCAGGATTTCTCTTTTTTATGGCTGGATAATATTCTATTGTGCATATGTACCATATCTTCTTTATCCATTCATCTAATGATGGACACTTTGGTTGCTTCCATATCTTGGCTATTGTAAATAATGCAGCAATAAACATAGAGGTGCATGTATCTTTTTTAATCAGAGACTGTATTTTCTTCAGGTAAATTTATACCTGATGAATTCCTAAGGCTTTGTTGAAAACATGGAAAGCAGGGACATGACTTGAGCAGTTTTCCTGTATCCTACAGTTGTCAGCAGGGAAGTTGTGAGAGGTGACTGTCAAGGCAGAGTGGAGAAGAGCTGTGAAGGAATATTCTAAGGAAGAAGAGTGGCCCAGTCCTAAGTACTTCGAGAAGTTTATGCGTTTGGTTTGGGTATTGTTCTAAGAAGAGGTACTTTCTGGATGACCCTTCCATATGTTTTCTTTTATATTTCCCTTTTCAGAGGATTATGACAAACTCTTTATGATTCCATCAAATATTCTTGTGATTATTATTTCAAACCAGGTTTAGACAGTTCTTTAACATTTTCTTTTTAGAAGAGGGTCAGTTAAGTTGTTGATTCTACTCTTATATAAATGGAAAACTGTTGGTTAAAAGTTCATTCTCAAACCTACAGTTTTAACCTTAAATTCTCATGTTATTTTCTGATCCTATTTTCCTAACCACCTGCTGGTACATATATAATCCAACCTGTGCAAAACCAAACCCATCATTTTCTTTACTCACTTCAAGCTGATTTCCTGGTCCCCACGCCTTTACGTTTCCACATTTCTGTTCACTTTTCTACTACTGCTCTAAACATATAGGATAGATGCTGTATGTTTTGCCTTTCCTTTCTGTGTCAAATGTCACCTTGTGTTATGGTTTCTTTCATTCATTCCTTCATTCAACAAGCATCTATGACATGCTCGGTGCTGGGAATATAAAGATAAATAGGAGCCCCTTTCTGCCCTGTAGGAGCCATCAATAAACAAGGAAGATTGAGATGTAAAATGTGATCACATGTGGAGCACTGGGGCAGTATTTTGTATAGTAAGGAAGAATGAATTAATCAGGTCTCCTTCAGGAAGGTGTCAAGCAAAGTTTCAAGAGAAAGGGATGTTAGAGTTGGATTTTGAAAGCTGTGTAAGAGTTTTCCAGGTGACAGGGATTTAGAAAGGGAACAGAAAGGAGGACATTCAAGGCAGAAAGAAAAAGATGGCAAATTTAGAAATAGCAAGTAATTTGATATATGGATAGTTCTTAGCACATTGGGTAGGGACAGAAGACAAGGGACAATATCAGAGAGGATTGTGTCTGTTACACTATATTTTAACTTTATCCTATTGGGAGCCTTTGAAGAGTTTTAAGTAACTTGTTTAATAATCATATTTGCATTTTACAAGCATCATTTTGGATGTTGGGAGAATGAATCATAGTTGTAGGAGATAAGAAGCAGGGGTCTAGTTAAACCTTGTTGCAGTAATCCAGCCCTTAGTCACCCCAGTCTCTGAGACCTTTCACCTCCGGCCCCAGACACTGGGGAGGAGTCATGCACACTGTCTCCTTTCCAAGTTGCTGACCTACAGATTCTGTATAGATGTAATAAAATGCTTGTGTTCTGCTTCAGGATTTTAAGATTATTTGTTACACAGCAATAATAACAGACAGGGGATGAAATTACCCAAGGAAGTTTGGTATGTGAAGCGACAAGGGAAGGTGATTAATAATTAAACTCTGAGGAATAGCAGAGATGGCAGCATTTAAGGGGCAGGAGAGTAAGAGGACCATAGAAGTTGTTTTTTCTCTTATAAAACTCTTAAAGAAAACCATGAAAGTGGTGGCTTGGAAGACAAAAGTGAGGAGAAAAGTTCAAGGAGAGAGGCAAGTATACAGGGAGGTAAAGTGAAGGTCAAAAAGTCTAGCTTTATACCTTTGGTAATGGTGACATGATAGGTCTTAGAGCAGGGTCACAAATGGCGGGGATAGAAGTAGGTTGCCCAGTCATCAGAATCGCAGGAGGAGAGGCGTATATAGCCTGTCTTTTCAAGGAATTTGTTAATGGGAGGAAGGGGAGACATAGGATAATCAGCTGAGGGCCTGCAGGTCAAGAGAAAGAACTTTTTTTTTTTAAGTTGGGAAGCTTAGTTATGTGTGCTGAAGTCATGTGAAGAAGACGCTGAGGAGCTGGGAGGGTTGTAGACAAAGCCACATCAGAGGATTGACCCAAGTATGGATCTTAAAAGAGAGCAGACCTCCTTCCTTCTGAGAGTGAAGGAGTCCCCATACAAGGAGGTGGGTTAGCGGTACAGTAGATCATCTAGCTCTTTTCATTTTAAATCCCACCTGCCTGTTTCAGGCACTCAGTGATCACACCTTTTGATGGTGGCAAGTGTTCTGAGATTACCTCCTTGCCAATTGTCTCTCCTACTCTTTCTACCTCACAGACTACTGCCAGATTGAAATACTGTCACTCTCGTGCTTAGGAACCTACGGCAGCACTTGACTGCCCAGGATAGAGCCAAACTCTTTTAATGAAGGGCTTTGAGAGCCTTTTATCACCTGACATGTGCCATGGATGCTACGCAGACTGGGTCTCCTCATCACCCAGGATTCACTGTCGAACCTGGCAAGTGGGCTCTGACTCTCCTTTGTGACTTGTTTTCTATACTTATACACTTTTTCTTTCTTTTTCTTCCTTCCTTTCTTCTTTCCTCTTTTCTTCCTCCCCTACTTCCCTTCCTTTCTGCCTGTCTTTGTTTAAGTCTGTACCTTAGTCAGTGGTTCTGAATTTGGGTGAACATTAAAAGAGCCTAGATACTTATTAGAAATGCCAATTTCTGGGCTCCACTCTCAAGAGATTTGAATTCAGTTTGCTGAGGCCAAAAAGCCATGGTAGGTGGTCTGTGGACCACACATTAAGAAAAAGTAATTCAAGTCAACACATAGGATTATAACTTCCTTTACCCTGTCTTTATATGTGCTATTCCTCCTTTCTGAAATGTTCCCTTTTCTCTGTCACAGCCTACTCTGTTGCCACATTTTCTGGGAGGACACAGTCAACCACTTACCTGCATGTACATACATCAAACTTTCCCTTTACTTAACTCTTATTTCTAGTCAATGTATCATGACTTTAAACTGAACTATTCTCCAGTTTAATCAAGCGCCTGGCAGTGTGATGGGGTAGGGGTCCACAAAACAGCAAGGCCTGGAGCTGACCGGTGACAGGTACATCACCTCACAAGGGTGACTTTCTCATAAGAGCTGTTTTTGCATTCCCTACTAGACAACAGGCTCCTGCAAGGCAGGAGCTGTATTTCTTTGGAATCTACCACAACTGCCATCCAGTGCTAGGCCGTGAGGAGATGGTTGATAACTGCTAATAGGTAGAAACAAGTTTTGGTCCTAAGATTTGTTGGACTGGGGAAACTAATTCTTCCTTCTCAATTCTTCCATGCAAAGTAGTCCTACCAAGAAGCACCTGCCTTGACAATGGCCATGATGCCCACGGTTTACATTTTCCCCTCAGTTTCACCTTGCTGTTGCTGTATTTGCAGGTACTTGCTGATCTGGCTGCACAAGCCAACTAATTCCAGGGTCTGGGCAGCCAGCAGCGCTCCGGAGCCCTTTTGCTCATTGTATCTGGCTTCCTCTGTGATATGAGCCTGTGTGATTTTTATGCTTTGGAGGATCTGGGCTCTTGTGAAATCTCTTCTGGGGAATTAGCCACACTGAATTCCATGCTTTGTGTCTGGCCTCTGTGCTGGCAGGAGTCTACATTGTTTCATTCCCATGTAGTCACACTCCTTGGGACTATATGATGGTTCAGCTCAAGTTCACTTGGTATTCCCCTCTGAAATGTCGCTGAGCTTTCCCACTGTTTGTACTGAATTAACTAACAACAATCAAGGGAATCATTAGTATGCTGGAAGCATGCACTGAGGCATTGTGGGCTAAGCAGCAAATAGGGGCCTTTCCCCAGCACCAGCCTCTGTAGCTGCTGGTAGCTGCCATTTTAGCACTAATGTGTTTGCAAATTGCAGAGTCATGGAGACAGAGAGAGAGTTGGTCAAAGTAACGGAGATTTTACTATGTAGTTTACCTTGGACATTTCAACCCTACTGGATTGTCTTCTGGGTGGACTTCAAGCTGAATGAAGGCGTGCTGCTTGCTGTCATTGGCAGGTTGAGAAAGAGTCGTCTTTCTTCGTGGACGAATTACCCGTTTCTGATTCTGCAAAAGTGAACTTGCTCAGAAGAGCTATCATGATGTGTTACACACTGTGTCAAGCATGTAACATGCTAATTATTTATTTTTAACTCATAAAACAATCCTGCAAAAAATAGATTATTATCCTAGGGTACAGAGACTGTGAGAAGATAAGGAATCTGTCCAAGATCTAACACCTGGGAAGTGGGGGAGCCAGATTCAAACCTGGATCTGCCCCTTTCTGCCACGTCCTGATTCTTCTGCTATTCTGTGTTGTCTCTTCATGTAAATTTGCTAAGGTTTGTTAACCCTACAGTGCTTCTTACAACTTCTACAGACTATTTAGTGCAGTGGTTTGAGGTTTTTGAAAAACGAGCAGCTCTGTTCACATGCAAGTTTTGTTTTCCTTGGGGACAAAGACAGAGTCACAAACACAGTGGAAAAGAGCTCCTGAGCAAGCTGGAGTCAGTCTCCCTCAGTGCAGCCTGTTAATGCTGTTATCAGATCCTAGAAATTCCTGCCTAAGTGTGTCT
Organism: Smutsia gigantea; assembly: GCA_032199065.1. Taxonomy (NCBI): domain Eukaryota; kingdom Metazoa; phylum Chordata; class Mammalia; order Pholidota; family Manidae; genus Smutsia; species Smutsia gigantea. Next base: position 216,012 of record JAVSCE010017872.1, read on the forward strand.
AGGAAATCAAATACCTACTCTTCAGTCGAATGGTATTTTACTTGCTAGGGTTAACTGGCCTCAGTTTCTCTCAAGATGTACCATCACATTTTTAAGGACACCAGAGAGTAATCAGAGGAGCTAGGATGCATATTTATTATAGAAACACATTGAACCAATGCTTCAGTAACACAGACCATGTGTTTGGGGGCTTTTCAACTTGGAGTCAGTTTATCATCACTGTAAAAACATTTCAGATGAGAATGGAGTGGACGGAAACCCTGGGGGCCTGCACGGGGAGCTCTCGAGTTGGACGACTGAATGCCTGGCCTGAGTTTAGTCACTGAGAAGGTTTGAAGTGAAGCACTAATGCTAGGATTTAATCTATTACAGACGCCCTGGCCATCTCCTTGAGCATTTCCACCTGTTTCACCACCGGACTCCATGGCTGGTCTTTTAACAAATAAAATGTGTGTGTTCTGTACTTGACATAGCAGTTAAGAGAGAACTGGGTTCCATATACAGTCATCTTGGTGGAGTCCAGTGTTCTTTTTCTTTTTTAATTTGACTTAAGATGAAAAACAGGGTAATAACTAATGAGTAATTACTTGATACAGTCCATATTTAAATTATGTGGAAAATATTATTCCTATTCTAGAATAATGGGCTCAGTCCTCTCCTATGTGGAAGACACATCCTCGAGTGGAGGGAAATTAGTACTGCTGCCCTGTTTTCCCCAGGGTCCTGGTGGGCCTGGGAAGGAGGTGAATACTTTAAAGTCCTGGCCAGGTGGTCATAGTCGGAGGGAAAGTCTTCTCTGTAGCAGAAAGCCACCTGCAAGGAAAACACCTTGCTGCTCCCCTAGGATAATAAAATCACTTGGATTTAGACAGACTTGGATGTTCATGGTACGAATGAAAACCAAACTCAGCCAAGGCTCTGGGCCGAGGCATTCTGTTACCATCGTCCTTCCCTTGGATCGTGACATTCCACAGTCTTCTGGATTTTCTCTGCCATGTATCACAGGATGTTCTCCTTAGTTCCTGCAAAAGGCCCTGCTCTAAGCTGCCTTCTCTTAAATGTCAATGATCCCCAGGCTCATCCCCTGTTTTCGAATCTTATTGGGTGGTTTCATTAAAATCCATGGCTTTTTCCACTTAAAAATTAAAAACTGTATCCCCCAATCAAATCTAGAATCATTATTCCTTTTTTCTTTTTCCTGGATGCCAGATCCAAACAGTGACATGTCTACTCAACTTTTTCTCTCAGAGAAATTCAAACTCAGCTTGTTCACATTCAGATCTTTTGCTTCTTTTCCCTCTATTTTGGTGAAAAATGCCACCATGATATTCTACCAGCTCAAATCTAGCGCTGTCTTCCACCCTGCCCTCAGCCACCCCAAATTTATGACTGTTGCCAAGTTTCGTAGATTACATCAGTACATGACAGGCAAATGTGTCTAATCCCTTGTGTCCAAGCGACCCTTTGGTTCAGGCACCTGCAGGTTCTTCCTGGGATGACTAGCAAGTTCTCCTCACTTCCTTACTTGAGTTAAGAGAACTCACTGAACTGCTTAGTGTTTCTAACTCTGACCACGATGCTTCTTTGGCCTGGAATTCATTTATTCATTCATTTATTAAATAATTTACTCAACAAATGTTTGTTGAGTGGTTATTCTGTACCAGGTGTACCTAAAATGAGTACCTGTCAAGAGGTCATGGGCTTTGGGGAGTTTTCTACCAACGATTATGGGTTTTTGATGTTCGATGTCTATGTTCTCATCTAGTTTCCCTATAACGAGGGGCTTGCATACTTTCGGTGGCTGTCTGGGCTCATGGCTGTGGTCTGAGGGTGTGAAACAGGTTGAAGCCAGCTTGTTTATATGGCAGTTGAGTCCTTTGATTTGCTTTTCTTTAGTTTCCATCCTCCAACTAGCAAACTGACCTGACACAGACTATGAATTTCCTGAAAATTAAGGGATAAAATGATTTAAAAGCTATTTTGAGATACATCAGATATCAGGGAAAATGGTAGATTATGTATTCCTTAAGATAGTAGTATGCTGCCTAAAAATATAAGCAAAATAATTGGAATGTTATGTTAGTCTGCAAGTGAGATATCAATAATGAATTGTACCTGGCAACAGGATATTTAAAAGAAACCAAGATTAAAAGGAAAAATTTTCATCTATGGGTGTCACAGAGAAGCCACTTAAAGACTGCCTGCCATTCACGTGCTCCATGTTCAGCTAGTCAGTGGGATATGCTCCGTTGTCCTAGGAAAATGCTGCATTGTCTCTCTCATGGCTGAAATTTAGCTCCCACCCCTGCAGCTTGCAATGTACTTTTAAATAACACAGGGCCTCCTTGGAAGCAAGATATCTTTTTAGCTAAATATTTTTTGAAGGTGGATGACATGGTGATTGACTTAAAAGGTTCATGGGAGGCTTAGCAGGCATTCCTAGAATCGCAACCTTGTCCAATTTCATTCGACAAAGCAGTTTAAAATAGACACAGAATTAGTCTGTCTAGGACCCTTAATATTGCCTAGTCATTCAGCTGTGATGGGGAGGCCAGAGCAGTGACAACAGGGCATTCAGAGCCCTCAGTAGTGTGTCTTCTTATGGGTTTTTCACTAGGGCCCTCAAATTAGAAAAACTCTGTTTGCACAGAATTATGTCAGAGAGTTTTAAGATCCTTACATTGTTATATGAGTTATGAAATTCAAATTTAACTACTGAAGTTTTAAATGAATTGTCAGGAACTTGGAACATCTTTTGTGGATGGTAAGGTTCTTTACCATCTTCTATTAAGGTTTTAATGTGTACTCTTAGGATTAGGACACAGATTTTAATTTATTTAAATAAGATCATGAAGTTACTTCTAGAGACACAAACAAAGAAAACAAAGAAAAATAAAATATCCAGGCAGTCTAAACTGAGCTGATACTCTATGCTTTTTGCAACTTGAGTTTTGAACTTCTAGGTTTCTCCACCACTTGGCATGAATAAAGGTAAGATCATTTCTCACTGTCTTTGAAGTAAGTACTCTAAAAAAAGGAAAACACATGTTTTCAGCCGCTGTGCCCTGGAATTCAAGATTATCTGGGCGTGTGTGGAAGACTTGTGAGCCCACTGTACTAAGCGGGTATTTAAATGAAGAGGAGTTATGTGAATAAACCCCTGTGAGACAGTTGACCCTACAGGAAGAGAGAATAAGAAGTCAGATAACTACTCAAAGGTTGGTGCAAGTCCAAGGACTGGTTTAAAAGGGGAGGGGTGTGCCCAACAGCTATCATTCCAGATCAGCCATATCGAGGTGTTTCTCAGCCCTAAGGCAAGAAGTTATAAGAATGAGAAAGAGTGATTTCATGAAAATATCTGCACAATTTAAACACACACACTGCCAGGTACACTGGTGCCAGCAAACTGGTAGCTTCAGAGGGCAACTTCCTCAGCCAACAGCACCTCAGCCCTGGGCATGGATAACTGCTGGGGGTCGGTGGCCCTGGGACATAAGTAAGTAGACATTAGCAGCAAGATCATTGTCTCTGGGAGGTAGCACACTGCAGACTTGGTGGCCTTCTTGTCCACTCTCCTAGGAGGTACTGTCAGGATGAGAGGCTTCAGTGGGCATAGGCGGGAGTGATGGCAGCTCTCTGGGCCCTGGTAGTTTTGACTTCATCATATTTCATTGGCATTAACTGCCATTTTTGGTGTGAACAGGTGTAGTAGTTACACCCTGAAAGAAGGCACTGTGGAACACATGTGAGATCCTCCTGAGGAGGTAAGGGAGAATTGGAGATGAATTCAAGGGATGCTGGAATTACTGCAGAACTGCAGAGGCAGAGCCCATGTTGTAGTCTTCTGCCGTTAAGTGTGACCTTTTAATCTCAGGTCAGAACAACCTGAGAATGAGACTCAACCAGTGTGCACCAGAAATTCAGCTTAAATTTTGATGTCTTAAACTTTTAGGTGTTTAAAGGGAACCAGTGAATAACTGAGAAAGGAGAATTGTAAAACTCTTTCCTGTCTATTTTCTTTCCATCTTCCTTCTAGTCACATGATATATGTTTAAAATTTCCTTAATTTCAAGATTTCCAGATGAACTTTTGTGTTAAAAGTAGCTTTTATAAAAGTAAATACTCCATTTACATTCTTTCCACAAATGTAAAAGGAATATAAATGAGGATGAGTTTTATTGAAGCCCTATGTGCTGGAGTCAACTGGATAGCCCTACTCAAAAACATCAAGGCCATTACTCTGGACATTGAGCATCATTATTTCCCATTCTGTCATTTACTCCTCAGTGACTCGGCTCCATGCTGCTCATTAGAATCAGACGTCATCTCTGGATTTGGTGAACAGCTGGCCTATTTGGTTTAGGGCTAAAGCCTATTCTGGCACAGAAGATGTATCTATTCATTCCTGACGATGAGCTTTGGATGGAACGCTATGGCTTTCTGCCAGAGCTGCAGGGGTCAGAATGAAGGCTATGAGGTAGACGTGGGAGTGCGGATGATATCTACAGACTTGGGAGCCTGTGTGCTAAAGGATCAAATGCTGAACTCAAGCCAGCAAAATCCAATCATGGAACAATTGCATAGTCTTGGATCTGGGTACACAGCATCCTATTCACTGAGGATGCTTACACAGGGAAAAGGTCTGTTATATCTCAGTTCTCTTACCAGCCTGGTTCCTCATAAAACTCCCTGCCACATAGCATACTTAATGATAATGATAATAGACATAGTAATTTATTATGACTACTAGAAATGTTTTGGATAATATTGTATGAGATTATCCATTTAACTGTTATGAATCTACCAGCTCCTTGCTTGTTTTAGTAAACTTCTACGTGGCTAGCATTGTGTAATGGCTGATAAAAATGAAATAAGAAATGACATTCCCTGACTTTGAGCTGGCAAGATATGTTGTATAAAATAATTTGAGGGTAATACATGGGTAGAATGAGTGTTAAGGTTTCAAATGTGAAAAACAGTTCTCGCCCACCAAAAAAATACAGGGGTGGGAATACCTGAATGTTTTGCACATCAGGAGGAATGGCAGAGAAGAGAGAATTTAGCTTTGCAGGCTGGTAAATGTTAGCAAAACTAGGCAACAGAAAAAAGCCTCTTGTAAGGAGTGAAGGTAAAGAAGAGAGTGGGGAGCATGGGCAATGGTTGGAATGGCAGGAGAGAGGCTGGGCAATGTGAAGACCAGCCTAAACCTTTTCCTCTTAGGGTTGTTGGAAGGAAACACTGGATGGGTTGGATGGCTCCATCTGATGGGGGCTTTTAAATATCTGTCAAGGGCTTTTGGGTTATCACTCCTTCGTGCATTTGTTCCTTTAGTTATCAAACGTGTATGTGTTAGACAGTGGAGATGCAAAGGACCAATGTTCACTCTGAGGAATTCACACTGGGGAAAAGAGGCATGCAGTCATCACAACATAATAAGGGTTCTGAAAGAGGGCTGTAGAAAGTAGCCTGGTAACAAAGCAAGAGGATTTCTTTTTCCTAGAATGGAGGGTATGGCTGAAAAATCCTGGGAAAATACATGTTCTTAAGCAGATGGAACTGAGGAAAAATATCTGAAGCAGATGAAATTGATGCAACAGGCTACCACAGAACAATCCAGACATATTGAGGACAGAATAAATGCTGTAACATAAACTGCAGTGGGTGCCGGCAAACAGGGGCAGCAGAAGTGCCTGAAAGAGGTGTGCGGGGGAACCAGGTTTGGGTTGCTGGAAAGACACAGTGATGCAGAGATGCTTGGAGCTTGCAGTTAGAAACTGTGCAGCGGCTAGGAGGCAGAGAGAGGTATAGATGTGAAGCAGGAGGGCCCTGAAGAAACCATGAGAGAGCAGTGAGTATGAAGAGCTAAAAGGCAGAGAAGCAAGGATGTGGGCTCTTTATCACCAGAATGGTAGGAATTGTCACATTTCTATCCCTCAGGGACAAGAAGGTAACCCAGTATATTGATATTCTATTGCTGAATAACAAATGACCACAGATTTAGTGGCTTAAGAAAACACATTTATTATGTCACAATTTCTGTGGGTCACAAGTCCAGACATGGCCTAGCTGGGTCCTCTGCTCAGGGCCTCACAGGCTGAAATCAAGATGTTGGCCAGGGCTTTAGTTGCATGAGGCTCAGGATCTTCTTCCAAGCTCATCAGCTGTTGAAAGAATTCAGTTCCTTGTGGTTGTAGGACTGAGGCCCTCAGCTCCTAGAGGCTGCCTGTCATTTCCTGTGCATGATGCTCTCCACAACATGCATTTGGCTCTTTCCAGTCTTCTACTGTAATGTCTTGTATAACAGCATAGCCAGGGAGTAACTTCCTCCATACTCATAGTTCTCTCCACATTCAAGGGGAGGGAGTCATACCGGGTGCGTATACCAGGCGGTGGGAATCTTGCCTCCCATCACCTTGCCCCCCACTCTGTCCCATAGTAGCACCAGGATCTTTCAGTTCTTGAGCTGTTTTCCAGCTTCCTTGCTTCCTGCACAATGCCTGTCTGTCTCATTGCTAAATATTACAATTCCTTGAGTGAATCAAAAGACCCTTTTAACACAAATAAGAAGAAAATATAAGAAAGGCTTTACCTCTCCTGATCTGCAAAATGAACATAACTAGCAAAAAAGAAAAAAAGTACACTTCAGACATTTTCTTATAATTATTCCTCATTTAAATGTTAGTATTGAATTTTTATTTAAGCATAAGAGCAATTACCTGGCCTATAACTTTAGTTACTTTAAAGTCAGGCTTTTTTTTGTTTTTAAGAAAAGTAGAAATCGTCAAATCAATTCATTTTCTGACTATTTAGATGGAAGAGTCTTTTTTTTGTAATATATTTCACTTTAAAATTAGCCAATGAAACTACATTAGTTTTCGATTTTTCCTAACTCACTATATAATTTTTCATTCTGTGGGGAGGCCAGAAGATGAATTTCTTTGGAGGAAATGAAATGTTATATAAATATTTTCTCAGAAGGGGCCTGCACAGACTGTATTAATTACAAGTGATATGATGGCATAACCTTATGACATCTAATTTTGGTTATGTTTTAGTGTATTGATTGATGGACTCCAATTTCCTTTTAACTTTATTTAAACCTGTCTTGTGGTTCCTGAGCAAAAACCTTAAAACTGAGCAAGCATGTTAAATAAGACTAATGGGCACAGAGCACACATTCTTTTCCAAACTGGAAAGTACGTACATTCCTTTTGTTTTCCAACTTGGCCAGCTAAGCACAGACTGTACTTGTGAATAAGTCAGGAATAAAGTCATAAACTCCAAGTGTGCGATGTTGAAGATTAATTGATATATGTGAATTTGCATTTGGACCAGAGTCCGCGGGAAGTCAGTATTGATGCTGAGTTCAGAGATGACTGCGCCTCTGCCCCTTGGTTCAGGTCTTCTTGTGACTGTTCCTTCCCTGCTGGCATTAATGTGCTGCTGGGGTCAGCTGGATAGAGATGCCTCCGGGCCTCTGTCATGGGGAGGATGTGGAACGGGACATTCTCCAAGTCAGTGTTATTCTTTCTGCAGTGGTCGGGTCTCTACCTCAGACAACAGCTCTTTAACACCTTAGGACCAATCTGCCCAATTTTCTGTTTCTCCATCTCTTCCTCTCAACCTGAAGGCAGCCCGGATACACGGATCAGAGAACACCTGCTTCTGCTTTTCTCCCTGTCTGACTGGTAGGCCCACAAGCTTCCTGGAAGATGGGGCCTCTGAGCCAATGTGAGCACTCCTGGCTCTATAAGACTGGCCCTGCACCTTCAGGTTCTGCTGGTCACCAGCATCCCTGCCTTCCTTAAGGTGGCCAAGGGGACTGAAGGGACTTCCTACTCCTGGTGGCCCCTCATGCTCATGATCAGCCAAGAACGTCCCACAGCAGAACTCCCTGGGTCCCATGCCTCACAGCTGCTGGCGATGCATCTCTTTCCATTACCATGTGTAGCCATTTGCCTTTTAGCACATGCACTGTGACAGAGCGGCTGGAGCCCCGGGGTGCCACCATCAGCTGTGCACTTGGCCCAGAATCAGCAATTTTTCTATGTAGGCCCAACTATTGTGTCTGGATCCACCCTCCAGAATCCTTCTCCATCATCATGATAAATGTTTCTATTGTCTTTTTCTGTTCTTGAATCTCACACAGGATTATGCTGGTTCACTGGGAATATGTTGAACTCTTTGGCCCTTAAATGGAGAGTCAGTCTCCCAATCCCTTCTAGGTCCTCTGCCTCTTTGTAGGGACATGGTTGCAAAATGATACACAGAGAAAGGCAACACCCAGTATGCTCAGTGGCTGAAATGCAGATGGATGTGTTCATGGAAAGTGACATCTCTCTCCTCTACCAGTTGTGTCCAGGACTCAAGATTTTGCCATCCCTGACGTTATAGGAGGATAAGGAAGGGATTTGAGTTGGATCCATATGGTGATGAGGAACACTCACAACATTCTAAGTATAGCGCCACTTAGTGGCAGGTAACAGCATTTCTGCTTTCAGGAGTCCTCTCTGACTAGATTCCATTTTTTCCCTTTAGGTGTTAAAAACTTTGGCAATCGACAAGAGGCTTTGCGTGGCTTATTTGTCAAGTGGTGTGATGACAGAGGGATTTTTCTCCAAAGCATTGGCATTATAGACAGGGTCTGTCTCTTCTGACTCCAGGGTGATGCCTCCATGTTGAAGTGACATTTCATTCTAGAACATTTACTCATTGTCTCCTTAGGTGTGGACCTGTTTCTCTGAGTGATAAAATTCAGGTTTTCAGGCCTTAAAAGCATGTGCTTCAGTGTTTCTGTCCCGTGTTCCTGAATTCAAACCCCTTCTGGTTCTGAATGAGCCACATACCCCTCTGCACACCATGTGAGTGTTCTGCAGTGCTGGCTTCTGGGCCTGGAGATAAGCCCTAGAAAAATACAGCCATCTTGGTGCCAGACAGAAGCTTAGCCAGAAATTGCCACAGAGTTTTAGGAAGGAAAACTTTATTTAGGAAGGAAGAGATGGTATTAGCATGTCAGCATCTTTTCTTTTTCTGTCTCTATAGATTTACCTTTTCTGGACATCTTATATAAATACAATCACACAGTATGGTCTTTTCCCCAATTTTAGAGGGAAAGGCATTCAGTGTCTCATCAAAAAGTATGACACTAGCTGCAGGTTTTTCATAGACTCGCTTTATCAAGTTGAGGAAATTCTTCTCCATCTCTAGTTATTGAAGTTTTTAATTTTGGATGGATATTAGATATTGTCAAATGCTTTTTTTGCATCTATTGAGATGAACATATGGTTTTTGTCATTCATATTCTTTTAAAATGATTGTATATTGATTAATTTTTTAGATATTAAGTAAACTTTGTATGTATTTCTTGGGAGAAATCTGCTGGTCGTGGTGTATAATCCTTTCTATATGTTGGATTCATTTTGCTGATGCTTTGTTGAGGATTTTTGCATTTAGACTCATGAAGAATATTGGTCTGTAATTTCCTTTTCTTGTGATGTCTTTGTCTGGCTTTAGTAGAAGGATAATACTAGCCTTATGAAATTAGTTGGGCAGTGTTCTCTCATGTTTTTTGGAAGAGTTTTTTAAGGATTGGTATTATTTTTTCCTGTAAGTGTTTCATAGTATTCACCAGTGAAGACAAGATGTGGGCCAAGGCTTTTCTTTGAAGGAATATTTGTAATTACTAATTCAAATTCATTACTTGTTATGGATCTATTCATGTTTTCTCTTTCACATTCAGCCAGTCTCATTAATTTACATCTTTCTATGAATCTTCCTATTTCATCTAAATTGTCTAATTTGTCAGCACAGTATTTCCAGTTATACAAATTGCATTGTTGTCCTCAAACCACAGCTCCACCTATAGATTTCAGAAACTGGGCAGCCAGATTGAGCTTTACCACCTCTATAACTATCAGTATGCTTTCCCCTCAGTTTTCCGTTTTCCACCATCACTCCAGTCATGTTAACAGGGCCTATTACGACACCAAAGGTCATAAGAAGTTGGCAGCAGCCGTGACTGGTCCTCCACTTTGCTCTGTAGGCCTTGATGCTGCCTATCACTGCCTTTACTATTAAGTTATCAGCAAACAAAGCAGTTGGCATGGGGTAAAGGGCTGGAAGCCCTGGGTGAGTGGGAAGACATGGATGGGGGGCATTGCTGAAGTGCCATCTGGTCATAGTTCGTACCTGGGAAGTCTGGAGTTCATGTGAGCTCTCCAGGACGTGGTGATGGTGTACAAGAAGCGCGGGGCTCTAATGCAAGGCAAATGTGTAGAAGTGGAGAGAGAAAGGAAGAAAGAAGAAGAGAAAAATAAAAGTAAAAATTTTGTGACAAGGACAAGAGCTTTATAAAAATACAAAACCAACATACAATAAAGTTTCCCATTTTCCTATTAAAAATCCTCACTATGACCTCTGTCCTCTCCTGCAGTGGCATGGGGGGTTACCAGCGCCATAGGGGGACCTGGTATACCCGGATGTGTCAATGCATCCTTGCCGACATCACAGCACCAGCAGGGTGGAGACTGAGTTGGGGGGAGAGTGCAGGATCACAGTTCACAGAAGTTTAATTCTTTACACCAAGTTCCTGAAGCTTAGCATATTTTAGTTACCCTCATTTTTATATTTCATACTCTCTGGCCTCGAAGAATTGGACCCAATCTGTCTTCCCTCTTGAGGATTCCTCACAGTTTTTCTCCAGTAAGCCCTATAATGAGTTTCATTACCAGGACGTCTGCTGTTTCCATGCCTACAAGTCCTGTTTTCCAAACTGGCTGTTCTCAGGCTGGCAAGAGTGAACTGATTTCGCTCCAGAAACATTTTTAACTTCCTGAAAGCTTCCATGGCCAGGGTGCTCCCACAGACTCTCTGTGGTGTTCTTTTTTTTATGGTCAAGGTTCATGCTTTCTTCCCAAACATAATGATTTTCTGTAATTCTCCGTTTGAGATGTAACATCCATCAGAGATCGTTCTGCTACTGGTAACGAGAAAGCCTGCCCCTCCTTTCCAGAATCCCTTGTGTGCTTTGCTCTCCACCTGCTTTTGGGTGATTTTGGTTTCCAGAACTTGTACGTGTTCTGGATGAGCGTGTAATCCTTGCACTGCCTTGGCGATGGCTTCCCATGGCGCCTGACACCGAAGACTAAAAATAGCAATGTGAAGCCCAAAGCATTCTCCAAGGAAATAAAATCGAGTAACCTAGCTGGATTATTCTTGGTTATCTTGCAGATATCCGTGTGACCAGACGTCTACAAATGGTGGTGAGATCATTTCTAGTCGCCTTTTAATCTCTTGGCAGCTGGCTTCTGAAAGCCTCTGGAGAGTTTTTTTTCCTTTCCCCCCACCCAAGCCAAAGGCAGCCAGCAGCTTTGCAACTTCCCATGTTGGATTGCTATTTTGACTTTCACAAGTTACTTCGTAACGTTCATTTTCCTTTCTTTCCTCATTGTTTTGTGGGGGAAGAGAAGGCAGGGCCCTCCTCTTCTCAGTGGTTGCTAAGAAAGAATCTTCTCTGTTTATAGGCCCCTAACAAACAGTGACAGCTGAAAGACAAATATGGTGTTGTGTTTGCAGGAAGAGGAGGGAAGGAATCCAGCAATTAGCAGCCTCCCAGCGCAGACACTCACAATGAGGCCTTTGAGATTGTGGGCTGGTATTATGCTTCCACAAATTGCTTGCAATAATTCAAAAAGGTGTTTGCCACATGCCTTCAATGAAAAAAAATTGTTTCCAGGAATCAGGTTGTATAACTTGATAGGATTGTAAAATGGCATAGCTTTTTCTTTCTCAAAGAAGCTTTTACTTAGTAGGAGCCACATCTCAGCCTGATTGGTATACATTTTCAGAACAGGATTCTTTTATTTTTGGGTCAAAGGCTGGAGTGTCACAAACCAATAATGGGGAAGCCAGGAGTAGTTTCACTCATGTTCACTTTTCTTGGCCCTCTGTTTGGGGGGATTTATTCCATTCCGCTGTTGACCTAGAGCAGGATGGTATCCATTGGACTGCAGAGAAAGGAGAAAATAACGGTGTCTTTCTACCTAAGACTAATATGTAAGTAGGAATTCGGGTTCTTCATTTCATGATTACAGTGTAAAAGAAATGGTTAGCTGGGATAAAATAGATGCTTATTGAAAAGGAGGCTGGGTGGAAATTGGGTGGGCGTTGAATCTCACTTAAGGATGGCATGAAGAGGTCAGAGGAGTGAGGAGGGATGGTGGGGGTGGGAGGTGACGGTGAGGAACCCTTCTGGTGTTCCTTACACGTTTGTTAGCCTCACCACCACCCTAGCAGATAGGTACTGTTATTATCTCAATCTACAAGGAAACAGATGGCATAAAGAACTTGTCCAAAATACGCAGTGAGCGGTGAGCTGTGGTCTGAATCCGGGCAGCTGGTTCAGAACCAGCACTGGTCACCTCTGCACTGTGTCCCCTCTGTCAGACTGCCAGTGGTTCCCAAAGCTTCAGCTCTTGTTTTTCATCTTGTAGTTTGATCAATAGCACATCTGGTTCTGGGGAAACGTTTCCACCAACTTAGTAGGGAGAAAGCCTTGCTTGCCGCCTTTCCTTCCCCCTAAACTTCTTTACAGGAATGTGTATGTATAGAATCCTGAAATAACTTAGGAGGGAACACATGGAACTTTGATATGAAAAGATTTAATGTTAATTTTGTTTTCAACTCAGCACATCGTACAAATCAGAACTTCTCAGTTCAGCACCACCAGTGTTCAGTATTTTCTTTTTTAATTCCGAAGAGCTTGGATTTATTTAGTTTGGGGTCTAAAGTGTGCCCAAAACTATCCATACACACATGGGGTCAGAAGATCAACCTGTCATCAGTGGAGAAAAATGTGAGTTCCTGTTGGAGAGATTTTAGTGTTGTTGGACAGCTGGGATACAAATATGTCAATAGAAAACTAATTAAGCAGGGCTTGTCCTCGCCTCCAGGATGAAATTCAAACTCCTGGCTGGTAAGGCCCCTGCTCGCCTTTTCATCTTCTGACAGGTGATTCTGCAAATGTGAGTCATACTGCCTTTAATTCCTTCCCTAAACCTGGAGGTTATAAGCCCTGGTTCTGAACCAAGCTGCCTGGATTCAGACATTTACTAGAAACTTCTGGTGTAAGTTTTGTCTTTTACTAACTCAGATGGTCACACAATACGTTATATGCTTATGTAAAAACAGCCTTGAGGGCAAAAAATAAAACAAACTTGAAATGCAAATACTGGGAACAACTTACTTTTCATAAAAAAGGAGCATACTTAAAACTGCTTGGGGCTAAATGGAGGCTTCCTCTTCATTTTATACCCACTTGTGCCATATGATTATTTTGTAAAATTTACTAATTATTTTTAGAAAGAAATCTAGTTCATTAGAAATAACAAGTCTTTCATTATTTTTAGTATTTATTGAGCATATCATTTATGTGGCAAGGATCTGAGGGATGTTCCTCACCTGTGCGGTGAATGAGGGGTGGGATTTATTACCTATGAGGGATGACACACATATGATGGGTTATAATACAACCCACCAGTGCATACAGCCCACAGATTCTCCACCGGCATTAAGATTCACTTGTTAGGGGAACACAGAGCAGGGCAAGCAGTGGGGGGTGAAGAGGGGTATGCAGTGAGGAAAGGTGTACAGAGTAGATAATATCTTACCTGAATTTTGGAGGATTTACTCACCCATTCAAAAAATATTGTTGAATGCCTACTATATGCTTGACTCTATGACAGGGGCAGGGTGCACAGTGGGGAGAAAAGGGCCAGGTCCACCCTCAGAGGGATGCAGAGGTGCTGAGAGGACGATGAGGGGGCAGAAGACTGGAGCTGGCAAGAGGAGGCCGCCATGGCATGATCTGGATGGCAGTAGGCAGCGTCAGGCTCGGGTGTCAGCAGAAGGGAAGCCGCCATTTGCCAAGAGACCAGTTGGGACCAGTTGTCCTGAAGGGTACCGATCCAGAGCCCAGAGTTTTCAAAACCTTGCCCTGCAGAGGACAGCAATCTACCATCTCACCACTGCTACATAGGTTTCCCCTGTACCCAGATCACCTTAGGAAGAAGGAAGGGGAGAACCAGTTTGTTAGAGAGTGTACTTTAAGCTTGACGAGTCTACCAAAATTGAATTGCCTTATAGTGGAAACCTCGATATATTATTGGCTGCTAAATTTGAGCTAAAGTAGATTTTTACGGCCACCCAGTGGAGTGGGAGTTCATAGGGAAATGTGGTTGGTTACACAGTGTATGATTCGATTGGCATGAAATATCTAAAATAGCTAAAGGCATAGAGACAGAAAGTAGAAGGGAGGTTGCCGGGTTGGGGGTGGGGAGGGAGAGTGAGGACTGACTGCTAATGGTGTGAAGTTTCTTTCGAGATGACCAAAATATTCTAGGATTAGATAATGGTGATGGTTGTACAACTTGGTGAATGTATTTAAAAAAATCACTCATTGTAAAGAGATATGGCATGTGAATTATATCTCAATTAAAAGTACCCATAAAAGATCAGATTGGTTAAAGTAAATTAGGAAGCTTTTGTGTGATTGTCTTCACACATCTGAGTAGCAATATGAGTATAGTCCACTCTATATGCTAATTTACTAATCAAACATTGATCTTCCAAACATCCTTTTCTGGCACATATGGAATAACAGTTTATATATAACTTTACACCATTTCTACCAGAATAATAGCCTTCATAAAAAACTCAGCTGGAAATCAGAATTCAACTCAACTACTACTTGAAACAAAAAGTACTTCACAGATAATATGCAAAAATGAAGCAGCCTGCAAGATGTATAAGCTCGATGGGAGATGACACATGTAAATTCAAATACTTTTGGTTAAGTCAGTGTTTTGCCTTTTGATTTCTTTAATCATCTGAAGATAAGAAATGATAAACATTATGTTCTAATCAGAGTACTTGTTAAAAACATACACACTGTTCTTCTTGCTGTCACTGAATATATTTATTCAGCACAAATTTTTGAATTAAAAAAATTTCCCTTCTTTACTTTCAGGTCTATTTATATTGTTATAACAGAAAACTTGTGTGTGGGAAATAAATTACCATCATCTGGTTTTAAGAGCAAGACTGAAAGTGGGCCCTTTCTTCTGCTGCTTTTAGCACTCCTGCAGTTGGCTTAGCTTGAATCAGCCTCCTAGTTGTCATGGACTCCACCACTTCCTTCAGTTCCAAAGTCTGGTCAGCGGCCAGTTCCGTTCATTTTATTTTTGTGACCCCTCTCACATGTATCCCCCTGCTGCTCTACGTAAGACTGGCATTTCCCGCCTCCTGGACCAGGATCGCTGTTGGCTTCTTGGCTTCCTGAAGCCTCCAGAATCATCTCCCTAAGGCTCTCTGCTGCCCAGGTCACTTCCCACACATTCTGTCACCATGGTTCCTTTAATGAAAGCCTCATTTTCTTCCATACCTTGGTTTATCTTCTTTACAAAGCTATATCATTTCCAACATGTCTTTCTTTTCATAATTCTACTTGTGCTAGAAAGTTTTCATCTTTAAATGCCTTTTTATAAGAATCATTCATTTTTTTGAAGCTCCTTCATCATTTACCATTCACTTCTCCTATAGAGTGAGAATTATCTCTGTCAGTGGCTTGAAATCCCTAATGGAACAAGATGGCATGAGATGAACTATCAACATTGGTGCCTGATTATTTACCTTGGTCTCCCAAAGGTTTTGTGCCCATGGCAGGAAGTTCATGTGTCCCATAATTATTTCTCTCTGAAGCAACTTGAGTATGAAGAAAAATATCAAATATTACAAATAAAAATACACAGGGTATTTTCTTTCTTATCTCTCAAATTTTCACTATATTTTTACTGGGTTTCTTTGAATTTCCTGCAGTAGTTTCAGCATCATCCTTCTAATTTCAGTTCAAACTTTCTTCCTGTCCTGGTGTCTCTGTTTTATCTAGGTATATATTAAGGCTGATTTTTTTTCTTAAATAAATTTATAATGGAGATAAAGCTTTAAAATACTTAATTTTTTGTTTTGCTTTCTTGAATCAAAAACCTTGGTCTCTTCTGCCCTCAGTGTTCATTTAAATATAATTTTCATAGAAAAAGCAAGAGAAAGACCAAAGTAATATTCAGTATTAATATTATGTGATTCAAAAACAGAATGATGTAAGCTATTACCTTGCAAGGTGTTTCTGGAGAAAGGCTTCCTATTTTCCTTTATCACAATTATTTCACAGTGTAGAGAAGAGATCCTGGCACACATAGCTGGAGTAGAGGGGAAGGAGGTGAGTATACTGAAGTAAAAGAAAAGCTGAGCCGTACTTTGTCTTGGGCAATGGTGGAAAGATGGAGAGTGAGAGAGAGAATGAAGTGAGTGGGGTGTCTCGATTTCCCCTCGGGAGGCCTGTGCTTTAAGACGAATTTATTCAAGAGCAATCTGAACCTCAGCCACTTCAGAAAAAAACAGGCAAAGCTGTGTCATCAGCTAGAAAGGGGGCCTTGGTGTTTGGCTTTTCCAGGCTACCTGCATTCTTTCTCTGCTGGGGTGCAGAATTGATAAGTGAAGAATCTACAGTGGTGCACATGCTGGGGAGAGGAGGTGACCGCACAGCAGAGGCTGGGGATCCTGCTGGACCCGAAGGCTGGAGGAAGGGCATGGCAGGTATTCAGTTTCCACAGCCTGTAGGAGCTGACATGAACCTGAGGCAGCTAGGGAGCCATCATCCTGACCTGCCAAGGGAGAGCCGATCACCAGTTACACCATCCTCGGATTTCAGCTCTGAAGGCAAGGAGACACCCCGGGGACAAGGCGCACAGTCCTGGAGACCAGAAGGGGTATAGAGGACATTGTGCCCAAGACCCCAGACCTTTTTCACCACTATGAGGATGTTTAACTCTCCTTCCCATTTACTTGGGAACTCTCTTGGGAAGGAAGCAAAGGAGCGGAGGCTATGCTGAAAGACAGCATTTTTATCCAATGAGTGATTCTTTTCTCATGTGAGTGCTTAAATCTTTGGAAGGGAGTACATTGAAACACGATTAGACATTTTGTTAATTTTACATATATATATACATAATACATAAATAGGTGTTACATAAATTATAGATACATATGTATTTCTGTACTGTCCACAATCACTGAAAATATGGCCCTAGTCAACATTTTTGTGAATATTTTTCTAGTCTTATTTCTATGTATATGTAGTCATTTATTAGGTTAAGCCCTATGAAATGACTGGTAGTTGACTGGTTTTGACTTATAAAATTAGTGATTTCTTAGGGCTAACCTAATACCTTTGTTCTAGGTACACACAGTCAATACACACACCCTTTATTTTCTAGGTACATATATGCATATGTAAAAATACACATTCCTCTTACAAAAATGGGATTGTATTGTTTGTAACATTTTTCACTTAACAATGTATTGTCAGTATGTTTATACATCACTAAATATTGTTCCATGAGGCCTTTTTTAAAAGATCACATGGTGATCACAATAAGAAGTGCCACAATTTATCAATTCTCCTATTGTTAGATATTTAGGTTTTTTATGATTGATGTCAGACATAATATGACAGTACATACTTGCAGCTAGATATTTGAACACACTCATAATTATTTTTGGTGAATAAAAATATCTCAATGTCATAGATCACATCAGGGCAGAATTCAGGGCTCCATAATGCCAACTGGGCTCTAGACTTCAAGTCTGGTGGTATATCCATCAATTCTCAGTCCTGCGAGGGTTTCTGCAGCCTTTCTCATAGACTAGACTAGATCTCTGTGCTGGATCATCAAAATAGCCAATGACTAGTAATGCCTTATCTAATTTTTCTGTTCTGTTCCCTTGCTATTTATAGCTATGTTTTTATGTCACTTCCTTCTTAAGAACTGATTAGTTTGCTCTGAAGAATCACAATACCTGCTTTATACAGTATCTTGTTTGAAAATCGTATTGATTTAAAATGTATTTTTAAATGCCATATTCTGATTATCCTCTTCAAGCACCCAGACTCTAAAACTTGGCAGTGCAGCTAAGAGGAGTATCTAACACTTACATTCAAATATATGATATTAATTGGAGTCAGCCAAAATAGTAACTTGAAAGGGAAAGGAAGGAAGGGAACTGGCCTTTTTTTAGTGCCAACTGTATGTTAGAATCTCCTTGTTTATTTTCTCTCATTTTCTCAGATAAACGCTATGTGATTTTTTTAACCCATTTTACCAGCTAACTGAAGTTATCACCAGTTCAGGACCACTTCCTTAAAATATGAGGCTGAATTTGAAAAATATGCTTTTCATACTGTTTTACAGGACTTCTTTTGGCAATGCAAGGCATTTAATCTTCTACATTTTTTCCTTTTGTAAACTCTGAATTCCAGGACAATCTTAAAATAATGACATTATCAGCATCCACACACAGTCCAAAGGAGGCTTAGACACATCTGGATTCAAAGCTTACTCAGTGGTCCTTGTTGTTGCTCTAAACCTTTTTTTCTTGCAGGGAGTAATGTTTCCTGAGGTAGGAAGATTATTCATGACCCCATTTAGAAAATAGGCCATTTCATCTATGCATCATCAGTGTTGAGAAGTATACTGCGGTTTTCAATACAGCTGTCTGGCAATTTATCTTTGATAGTGAAAGAAATCCTATGCCCATTAATCCATGGGCAGATGTCTGCTAAGCTTGTTTTCATGTCATCTGACAGCTGACCAAAGGCATAACTGTGTGTGTGTGTTGAGGGATGTTGGTTGGGTGGGAAGTGTGGATGGGACTAGATCAGAGGTCATAAGCATTTTGAGATTCCTCCATTAGACAGAGAAGGAGAGAAAGAGAGTGAGGAAAAGAGAGATGTTATTTTAGAGACCTCATTATAAATGCTTTGAACAAATAGTATACCAGCGTTTTTCGTAAGGAGAAGGTCAAAGGTAAACGTGCTAATTTTTTTCGTAAGGAGCAGGTCAGAGGTAAATGTTCCAACTCATTTCTGTCTGCCAGTAACTATCTTTGTTTGCTGAAAGGTTGGGAGGAAGTGCCATTAATTCTAGGGGGAAGCCCAATGCTATCAGCAACTCTGATAAATGGTCTAACAACTGTTGGGTTGTACAGGAGCAGCCTTTGAAGGGGCATTCTTATTAAAAAAGTAATACAAATCTCATACATCCAGTCTGATCTATGGTGTGACTGTACACAGGATCTGAATAGCTTGATGTCTGTGTGTGTGTGGGTTTTGTTTTGAATTAAACATACTCTAACAATGTTGAGTCATTAAGATGAGCTCAGTGGAATTATCAAAAAGACTCATGTCTTTCTGTGTCAACAGCTCTGAGTCTCAGCCCCCAGGGGTGCTTAGGTAAGGTGTTGGGGGCATTCAGTCACGTATGTTTAAACCAGAGTGCCTTGAATGCCAAGTCTGAGTGGAATTTTGGTCTTGATATCCTATTCCTTATATCAAAGCTCTCCTGCAGAAAAAAAGAGTGGCATTGGCTCAAATAGCGGCTAGCGTCTTTGAGCAATAACTGTAAAAAGAGCTACTGGTTAGCATTGCATTATAGACCCAATAACATCAATATTTATGCCAGTCTGATTTTGAGAACAATTTTACTTGATTTGATTATAAAGAGTAGTGAGTGACTCATTAGAAAGGCGTCCTGATTCCTTGCCATTTTGTCCAAGGGAATTTTTCTGGGATGAGTATTTATAATTCTTGAGTTTATACCTCAAGAATTTATCTATAAATTCTTGAGTTTATACCTCATCATGTTCCTATAAATACTTGCACTCTAAAGAAGAACATTAATATTTCATGATTATCCCATTAACAACTTCTGATACTATTAGCTTTCATTTTCTATCTTGTCATATTTGAACACTGCCCATATGTAAATGTATCTCCTCAGTGGCAAACACAGTGTTTCAGTATCATCCCCTGTCCCCTGTAGAGGGGAAACTAGCAGACTGCTGGCACTTCCTTTGAAGGCTCTTCTGAGTTTGTATTTGAGATAACTTCTTGAAGCACATGAGAGGGAACATATGGTGACAAAGTAGATCAGATAATCTGGTTTTGTGGAATTAGGTGCCAACTAGGAATCTCAGAAGAATCTGAGGGCTGGAGGCATCATCTGAAGAGATCCCAGTATCCATTTCCTGTTTCTTTTTTGCCTCCGCAGCTCACCCTTTCCAAGTTGTGCAATCATAATTTAAAAATGTGCCTTCTATTGAGGGTGTCGCCATCATGGAAGCGGCCCTTGCAAAACCTGGGGACCCAGAGTTCTGAAGGTTAACAAGAGACTAATCCAGAAATCTCGGGAGCCTATGGAGACATAAAAAGCTCCGAACAGCTTCTCTATAGACCTCATACAGAGGGCTTCAGCCACGAAGATGAGGTCTGAAAATTTGTTGAAAAGAGATGGTGCTTCAGTACCTAATCTTACATTCTAAAGGGTCAGCAAAATATTGTTCAGTGACCTGAGACTCCGTAAAGTATTTCATTACTGAACTCTCCAGACTCATTGGAGGTACTCACCCAGCTCTGATTAATGTGCAGACATGTAAAATACAATGGAGAAAGTTAAGATAAGAGATGGGGACCCATTTCCCTGTGAGAAAGACTGCCATATAGACTCAGAGCTTCTGCTGTAGGGTGGGTTGATGGTGGGTTTCCTCGTCTGTGCATGTTGGTGCATAAATAATGAGTAAAATCTTCCCAAACTTTTACTCCCTGGGGACATAGGGCAATTTTTTCCCTGCATTATTGAATATACCACTTTTTACTTTTTGTTGGAGTGCCTCTACGTGTGTGTGTGTGTGCACACACGTGGAGGGATCTATGAGAAGGTGTAGTGTGAACTATTCAACAATTATCCTTGTTACATTTTGGTTTCATATTCAAATTCCAAATTGAGGACAGAGTTGGGAGGGGAAGATTGCAATTGTCACCTCTGGAGCAAGATATTTATTTGTTCTGCATTTATCACCCACTGAGAATTGGGAAGCAGAGGAGGAGTAGATGGAGGTGAGTGGCCTTTCCTCACCTTTTTGGAGACTACAAATCCAAGATCAAGGTGTCAGTAGGTTTGGTTTCTTCTGAAGGCCTCTCTCCTTGGCTTGTAGATGGCTGTCTTCTTGCTGAGTCTTTACATGGTCTTTTCTCTGTGTCAGTCTCTGTCCTAATGCATAGGATGGCTTATGGTAGGGAAATACTAAATATTATTTTCTTTTCTATCTTCATTTTTTATTTCCTCTACCAATTCTTGAAATTGTGCCACATTTTCTAGCTTAGTGACAATTCTGTACTTTTTGCCTTTTGGTTTTGAATAAATTCCATGTTCATGAATCCTGGGGGTTGACTTTGATTCTTCTTCAGTCTTTCTATAAACCTTGATAATGTCAAATGATCTGAAAACATGATTTATTCTCCTTTTTTCAGGGTCCTGCTCAATACTAAATGCAAGGTATAAAGGCTTCTGTTCAACATGAACCTACTTTTGCCTATATACTACACATACACACACACACACTAATATGCATGTGCAGAAAAACACTCTGGAAGGTTCCAAAGTATCATCTTTACTCTAAATGGGATTCTTAGTGATTCTGTATTTCTTCTTTTTGCTCATTTAGATTTTCTAGTATTTCCTACAATAAGTGTTTCTTGCTTGTGCAATTAAGAAAGAAAAAGTGCTTTAAAAAGTCATTCTCAAGCTTTCTATAAAATCAATACAAGATTTGATACCTGTCCACATGTGTTGTTCATGGTAATAAGTGTTTAGCTCGAAATGGCACTTATTTTTGGAAGACACTGGGGCAACTGAATCACCCATCATATTTTAGGGAAAAGGATGAAACAAGAAACCCCAAAGGAACAGGTGAAGATTGGCCAGGCAGATTTCTGTCTTGGACCGAAAGTTTTGTTGGATCAAAATACATGTATGTGAATGAGCTCAGATGGAACTTTGCTGAACTATGGAGGAGCTGAATTTAGCAGTGAGCTAAGGCTGTGGGTCACTTAGTGAGCCATCCAGCAGAGAAGGGTTTGCGTATCCTGGGGCTTTGAATATTGGAAAGATGTTCAGCAAGCACACAGTGTCCCTACAGCATCTGGGTCGCCTGTCTCCAAGGAGTTCAGCAACGCCAAAAGCCCCTCCCAAAGCACAGCAGCTGCCAAGGTGGCTCACAGGCAGCAGCCTCTGGGCCTTCATGAATCACAGCTTGTGGGCAGGCTCACACTCGGTTGAAACATGTCAATAATTGAAATTAGATCGTCACTGGTTACTGCATACTTTTCAGAAACCAAAGTTAGCTGTCCTGCTGGGCTGAGCATGTACCTCTTCCTTGTGATCCTAGGTACAGTGAGATGCTGTCTTGAGTGGCTGGCTATTCGTGATGACAGAGTTTGTGAGGATGGTGGGGAGAGAAGGGGGTAAATGGGTGTAGCCGTTTAATACCACGCTTGGGTGGCTTAGTAGAAAGAGTAAAGGCTTGGGGGGCAGACACACCAGATTCTGAATCTAATTTCCATCACATATTTTGTATTACGTTCTCAGAGCCTCAGCTTCTTTATCTATAAAGTGGGCACAGATTTCCTCTTAGAGTTGTTGGAAGGAAGACGTGGAATGCATGTAATTTACCATCTGGTATATAGCGGATACGGATACTCGGTATTCCTTTCCCTCTTGTCAATTTGTTGCTGACAGTTAGCACAGAGTAGAGCTTCACAGGCTTTTTCTGTAAAGGTACAGATAGTAAATAGTTTAAGTTCCGTAAGCCAAGAGGCAAAATTGAGGGTATTATATACATACCTACATACCGAGGAGAAAACAAATCTTCACCTATTTTTTATTGATGATATAATATAATAACAGTAGGATAAACTTTTTCTAATAAAAAAAGAAATTCCTTTTCCTGGGGAGACAACATTTCCCTTAATTAAGGTTCAAAGTTAGTGTTCCCTATCAGCAAATTGATTGCCCACATTTATCTGTATAAACCTTTCTTAACTTGCAGGACATAAAAAATTGGTAGCAGGCTAAATTTGACCCATAGGTGAGTTTGCCAACCCATGGTATAGACCGTATATTAAAAATGCCAAACTCGGCTTGTACTCTGATGCAGTCATCCATGATGAGTAAATATTTTAAAATCATAATTGATGCATAAACAATTGCTAGAGTATTACAATCTAGAAGGTGGATGATATAATTAAATCCTCAAATGAACAGGCTCTTGGTAAGCTAACAGAGTGCTTAGTCTATTTAATCAAATGATTCTTTAAAGAGTATTTCCTTTTGTGGCTGAAATCTGGAAGACAGTAGGAAGAAATTATCAGGCCACACAAAGTGACCACCTATGCAGATTCAAGTAGTGAATGATCATGGAAACAGACAGTTACTCAAACAAGTTCTTTCTGCTTTCCAGCAACTAGGAAATGAACATCCTGTTTCTAGTGAGGGCATAGCTAAAGGAGGGATTGGAATTTGGCAGATAAAATATCAGAGGGCCCCTTCCTGCTCTCATTCCATTGACCTGGGTGGCCAGTTAGTGCAAGATGTGAGTCCACAGCACAGAGGGCTGAGGAGTAGAGACAATGCTCTGTGGGCTTCACTGTATTATGTTCACAACAAATGGATCCTACTCTACTTACGAAGGATGGCTTCTGTGACATAAATGAGATATGTTAAATAATTTTTGGTGTATAATGATAGTGCACATTGACATGAAGTCAAGTAAAATAGCTTACTAAGCATTAAACAATTCTGAAGCAAAAACGAATTCAATATTTCATCCAGAATCCTGGCATCTGCAATGAGGAAACATGGCGGGGCGTCAAACTGTGGCTGCAGCTGCTCTGGGCCCCGCAGTGCTTGGATGGCTGTGACAGAAATCTGTGCAAACTGCAAAGCTGTTCAGGGTCTCCTAAGCCCAGAGCCTTGATAAAGCTGCTGCTACATCTCGGTGGATTTTATAAAGTACAAATGATTAATTCTCAGGTGGAACAAGGAAATCCAGATTTTGCTGCATGTGTTTTCAAAATCCCAGGTTTATATTTTGGAGTGTCGATCATTTGGCAATAGACTCACTTGAAGAGAGCAAAGAGAAGCAACCTCTCAGTGCCCAAGAGAGCATCCCAAATTTTATCAGATTCAGATGGGCTTAGTTACATTAGCTGTGAATGCTCAAATAAAAACAGGAATAAAAGAACATTATGGGGCATATTCTTGACCCAGAGGGAACATGCTTTGGTGGGAAGCTAATATATAGTGGAAATTATTCAATGGACTAGAGGGGTCAGGGTTGGTATGAGGGGAAGCACATGACATCTTTGCTAAATAAACTGCTAACAGAGGAATGTACGTGTTTCTCAGTGTGGAAGTGGGTTGAAGCACATAGAGCCAGAAAGGTCCAAAGTGTTTTAGAAAGGATGCAAGTAGGGAAGATAGCTATCTACTGCTTGTGTGAGAGAAAGGAATGCTACACAACTGGAGCACATCATTTGAAATTCACTGAAAGCTTGTGGGTATATCCAATCTGCCATGCCAGTGGTGAAAAAGCTGTTTAGGGCAAGGATTTTAAAATTCAAGGTTGTCAAATTGGGAAAGGGCTTACAACTTCTTGTAATTAACTTCTTCTTGGAAAAAATGACTGGTTTTGATGCAAAAATATTTAAAATATGGTGTTATGTCTGAAGAACAATTTTTAGCCAAAGAATACTTAGCAAATGAACTCTGGTGGTGGGTTTAAAAAATATTTCTCCTCTGAGCTGATGCAGATAATCTTTTCTCTGTTTGTACATCAAGAAAACACAGAGCAAATGTAATTTTCTTTTAATTTTTCAAACAAATTGGGATCAAATACATGATTCTCTTCAGGATAAATGTCAAGAAGAAAAACTGAAGTATGCTTTCAAGCAAAATTTATTAGATGCCTTTTCAAGAAAAACACAATGACCTTTGCTTGTAAGAATTTAAAGTCAGTTACCTGAAAGTCAGGCATGAATATTTTTCCTTTTAAAATCAGATACAGAGAGTAGAAACAGTAATTTTTCTTAAATATGACAGGCAACAGCTATTGAAGTCTTTTCTCATAAATGGCATCAAAGATAAGTACTCATTTATCAGCAAAGCTGCATGCAGTTGACTTACTTTCAAACCCAAAGCTCTTAAAATATAAAGCTGGTTGTGAACTTGACAATAATCAAGGTAGGCTACTCAAAGACATTTCTTTACCTTCTGCCTAGTGAAATTCCTCTGTTACCAGTATTTAAGTGCATTTCAGTTTGGCCGCTAAGATCTTCTGCATCTTACAAAACCGCACTATCGAGGCGCGCTTGTGATCTGCGGACTATGTACAGGGTGATCTGTTAGACGTGCTGTAGCCCAGTTTAAGTGAAGGATAAAGGCCAAATTAGGAAATTCCCATTTTCTCAACAGCTAAATAGTCTGTACAAAAAAAGAGCAAACATATGTCCAAAATTCTAGAGTCTACGTACATTGTGAAAAGATGACTCGCTACCCACAGAAGAAATGTCATAAAAAAGTTTTATCTGTAAGGTGCCCAAGATCCAAATATGAAGAGTTCTTACGCAAAGTCATAGGAAATACAAAGCTAGTTCTCAGGTCTGTGTAATTCAGGCACTGTTAACCACATTAAGTCTTCCAGGTTCCAACAGCATTTTGAAAATTCCTACTTGAGGGCATAAAATAAAGCCTGAATGATTTAACATTGCCTCTGAAAAGTGCCTAATGTATTTTGAGGACATATTTTACATATACCAGGAAAATCAGGCTCAACATATTCCTGTCTTCAAATGTAGCCAGGATTCTGAGTTCCACAGAAGAAAAATAATTATCATAGTAAAAATAATTGTATTGCTCATAATCCTTGCTAAAACCAGCTGTCATACTTGTGATGCTACTGAAGTACTCTATTTCTATAAAATAATGTGTGGGATTCTTTTAGATTTCCATAAAATGTACAACATATCAGATGGATTGTTCTCTGACAATCGCAAATGTATATGTGTACCTCAGTGAAATCTTACCTACAAATATTGCTTACAGATACGTTCAAGTGTCTATGTTAGAATAATTCTTTGCACCTCTCACTAACACTGCTTTTATTAAAACTTTGTCAGATAAATAAAACACTAAGAGCTCATTGTTCATGATGCGGATTATTACATTTTAATATAAAATAGCATTGCAACTTTACAACACAATAGTTTGTTTTTTTTCTGTATTCTAGCTAAACCTCTTATAGTCTCATGATTATTACCAAAGGCTCTTATTCACTTACTCTTTGCACTTCTAAAAAGTACAAAAAAAAAACTGCAGGAAAAGACTCCTGTTTGAAACCTCACATTCAATCTACAACATCACACTCATCCAAAGTAACTTTCCTACCCTTGCTTAGATTTTATTATCACTGTGCATATTACAACATGTAAGTGCAGGCAAACAATAGCTGAAGTACAGTTGTCATATCGTGTAAACCAGGACACTAGGCAAACTCGTGAAAGGAAAATATACTGCCAAGCTATGAATGTGAAAATGCAAACCACAGCATTTGGTAATAAACACACTTCCGGTTTTCTGGGGGGAAAATATCGACCAACGTAGACTGGAGAGCCTCCTCAAGATGCTTTCTTTTTCAATTAACCCTTTTCAAGTGTGGTGATTTTCTTTCTGTGATTCCCCCATACCGTTTCCTTAAAGTCCAGAGCAGAAAGCAGGAATATGTGCTTTGATGCAGAAGCAAGTCGGCCAAGAGGCCCAGAGCTCAGCCGCCGTGGTTCCTCTGCTGGTGGCATGGTGGTAGGTGGACATGGTGATGGTGGGGGACTTCCTTGGAAACCAGAAGACAGCGGGAGGTCTGCGGGATCTCTCGGGCCAGGTTACACAGATGTGGTGCTGAAATGCGGCATAAATTAGGAGGGAGAGTGGTTCACAGCCTCTTGACATAGTTTCCAGGAAAAGTACCAAAAAACTTCGTTCTTCTTGACGTTCCTGCAAATAGAAGCGACAAAGGAAACCAACAACAGTGAAATCTCAGTTGTATGTGGGCTTGAAAATGCCTCACTTAGACGGCACGCACCGCAGGATTTGGAAAACGAGAAAGAAAACCCACTTTAAGACCATAGGGAGACAAAGCGAGCAATTGTATCTCTACCGCCTGATGCCGTCATTGCCTCTTAATGTTCAAACGCTGCCCTTCCACTAGGCTGAGCAGAGACCCCAGCCTCCCAGGCTTAAGGGAAGGGGCATCCTGCTGAGGAGGTGAGTTTTTAAGTATAATGATAGTTAAATACATCCATGGTCCACCCCCATGGCTGCCCGTCGGGAGGAATGGCATGGGAAGAGCGTTCGGAAGTACTATCTTCAAATAAGGACGAAGCTGGCAGTGTGATAGGATGGACTAGAAAAATACGACAGCAAGGCTTGGCTGAGCGAGCAAGGGGCTTGTCAGACCTCCTCAACACAGGTGTGACAGTAGTGCATTGCCGGGGACACTGCCACTATCCAGTTTCATTATCTCATGGAAGAGCACGCTGAATGTCACATCAGTCATGTCCACACAGCACTGCCAGAGTCCTTAATGAAATGTAGGAGATTTGAACAATTTACCAAATAACTAAAGAAAAAAGAAGACCACCTGCTATTTGTGGACGGGGATTCTGTCAGCACACATGATTTATAAGACGTGAAACCAACGGCACAAATGGAATCATTACGATCGCTTTTGGTTTCGAATAACAATTCCTTTGACACTTAGAGTGAAAGGTGTGCCCTACATCTCCCTTAGGACTTCCAGATCAAACGAGTGAACAGGGCTGCTAGTTTTCACTTCTCATTAACGCTCTGGGACCTCATTTTCCTGGTTTGATGACTGATTTTCTTTCTCCCTGTGTCAGTTAAGCCCTTTCGTTTTCTTCTAAAAAGGGGAATTAATATTAACAGAGGCAGGGGTAGGGGGCTGCAAATGTGACCTTTGATCTTTGGTTATCCGTCCCCAGCGCCTGTCTATGGAAAGCCCCCTTTCCCTCCTCTTTTGCCTGCTTCCTCCTCCTATGCCCTGATTTTTTCTCACCTCTTTCATCTGTGTCCAGTTATATGATGATACTCTTGTCTATCAGTGTTTTCTCGCAAAACTTCTAGTCTTCTTTTCAGATGGTGAGACTGGGACAGTCTTTTCAGTAGTAAGAGTGGAACATCTCTATGCTTCTACCACAAATTAAAGCTAAGGGGAATCGTTGGACATTTAGCTTACCCACATTAGACCTAGTAAGCGGGTGTGTTGCTCACCTCACCTCGTTTTTCTCAAATTAGATCTTCACTGCTGACAGCTAACATAACATTCTCCACTGAACAGAGTATTAATATTTCTTATCTAGAGAACATTGTTGTTATTGTTCTTAGGTCTTAGTCTTTCCTGGTTGGTGCTTTTCTCCTCTCAGTTGAACTGGAAATAAAACTCACAGAAAATCATACACCTGAAGCAGTAAATACTAAATGATATTACTTACTACACTGATGGACAGTGACTTCAGTGGGGTATGGGGGGGGTCTTGATAATATGGGTGACTATAGTAACTGCAATGTTTTTCATGTGAAACCTTCATAAGAGTGTATATCAATGATACCTTAATAAAAAAATCTAAATGATATTAAAGTTGCCTTGGGATTACATAGTGCATATGAATGTATGCAAGATCAAAGGCATTATGAATTGAAGGAAGCCTAACTATCATACCAAGCCATGCAAGTGAGCTAGCACAAGCACAAGCACATCTTAAAACGGCCAAGCGTGTCTGAAAGGAAAGGGTCACATACCCACAAACCATCCATCGTCACACTTTTCCATCACGTCAATGACATCACTTTCTCTGAGCTCCAGCTCATCTTCTTCCTAGGAGCATAGTTATACATAGCCTGAAACCTTAAATGGGACAGATGGAGGTGTTTTTAAAACAATCTTTACATCTTTGCAAACAATAAAGATAGTATATTCACTTGACTCTTAACAGTTCTATTCTTATTAACGTGTGAAAATAGGTAGTCTAAGTCCTTGGTAAGCATGTAAATAGATTAGATTTTCATGGGAATTAGACCACTCTGATAGCATTTTCAAAAGACAGTGAGGAATATTCATGGAAGATTACAACATCTAAGAGTTGGACTAAAACATTTTAAGTTTTATAAATCTTTTATAAAAACTTTTATAAATTGGTATGTCAGTTGTCCAGTCATGGTATCATTCAGACATTAAATACTAGTACCCAATACAAAAGAAGTGATATAAACATCATTCAGCTATATAACAAGAAGGAATTACAGTTTTAGCTAGACATAACCAGAAGCAAATAAATTGGGGCATGCAAGTTGAATTTTGAAATGATTCCAAATTGAGATGTAGAAAATGTCTCAGGCACATATCTTCTAAGTATCTATGCAGGAATTACCATAACAGAGAATTTTTTTTTTCACCAAGAAGAATAAAGCAATTTAGTTTGGCAGTTTCAATCAGTGTTTTCTGAGGATTTAGAGTATGAAAATCTGAAGTAATTCACTGTGAAGTTAAGTGGATGTATTCTATGCTGAGGTATTTCTGAGCCTATTTCAAGCAGTAGGTTATGGATGTAAGTTCCTTTTTAAAAGGGATCCTGGAGAAATTGAGTTTGATGTAAAAACTATCTCTTGAAAGACTTTTATATAATGAAGAATTGCTGATAGAATACTAACACTTTCCTTTCTCTGCCTGAATTCTTGGAGAGCATATATTTGGGTGACATTGATCAGTAACGGATACAGATATTGAATCTGTGATAATAAAATAGCATATATTGATTGATGCATGTTAACATGGACCTGACCTTTTGGAAAGTGAAGACACAAGTTAAATTCTAGCAGCTAAGGAATTCAGGAAGCATTTAATAAGCAGTTAACATGAAAACTTCATATTACTACTAAATTATAACCAGTATTATGAGGAGGATTTTTAAATGTCAGAGGATTTATTTCTGCTTCTGCTATAACAGTTATGTAATTCTGTCAATGTTAAGAAAATTAGAACTACATTTCAGGGCACTTTGAATTTTTTAAAGCTACCTTTAAAATGCTGATAATATTGGATGTTGTTTGGGAGCAAGGATGATTTATTTCTAATCACTTCAGTCAGATAATGACAGTTAGATGTAATAAAACTATTTTATCAACTCAGACATCATGTCATAAATTAGGAACATGGCTCCATTTGTTTCTCTCTCTGTCCATCACCTTTTTCGGATTAGGGGACTGGATGAAATTGGCTTTGGTGGGGGCAGGGCGGGGGTCTGGGAAAGAGTTGCTAAGATGTGGTATCTAACATCCTCCCCTAGAAAACAGTGCCTTCTCCAGCTGGTACCAGAGCCTGAAAATCCAACAGTAGAGATATTTTTTGCTATTAATATTTTGTCCTCCTAGTAAACCTTTTCAGCCACTTGCACTCCTTTGAAATCAGGCTGGTAAGGTCTTCTGTAGAGAAAGGATTCTGATTGTAGAAAAGGGCAGAGAAATATAGCCAGAATCCCAGAGCAGTGGTGAGAAAGACAGGGTGGTGGTGATTACCGACAGTACTTAATTTGGAGGTTTGCATGGGGCCAGCCCTGGTTGGAACTGAAAAATTATTTTGTTGTTGAAGGACTTGATTTTAAGAGCTTCATTTTGAGGCTGTTCAGGTGAAGGGGTGGTATGTTTTGTAAATGTCTAGGGAAAGTTGATTTCAACATCATTCCTTTCTCAATTTTGCTTGTGAGGGACATAGTCACTCCTGGGCTGCTAAGACACACATCGCATCTCTCACTTTGGGAAACACTGATTCTCTGCTTGAGGTTTTCAGGCTTCAGCCTTAGGCCAGGCACATCTCCAGCCTCTGACAGAGACAGGCCTATTTAAGGCCACAAAACCCCAGCTGCTTGAAGAATCTCAAGGTCCCAAGAAAAAAACAAAATTGGCACGAAGTCCTATTTCACTTTGGTATGATGAAAGCCATTGTGCTTGTCAAAATTTACTTACCATTCTGGTTTAATTAGACCACAAAAAAAAAAAATTGGGAGTTTCATGGAAACATAAACAGACCTTCCAGAAATCCTCGTGCCTTTGTTGGCCTTCAAAATCAGTGTTGCACAACAGGAAGTGCAGTCATATTACAACTAAAAATGCTGTTTTCAAAGATGTACTGGTGAGATGAATGATGGTGGTGGTGTTAGGATGCCTCAAAAAGAAATTCGCCTTTTTAAATAGGAAAAGCTCAGCCCTACTTAAAGCTTTTTTTCTGTAACTTCCAACATTTTCTATAGCATATTTCACTGTAATTCTTAATTGTAGCAACATTTTGTTCCTATTTTCACTCAAAATCTATTTTTTAAATGAAAGAGATTAAGCGACACCCCTAATCCCACTAACTGAAGTTGTAATCAAATAGAAATTTAATAAACAATGTTGTAGTGTCCAAAGCAGGTTGCTGTAAATGTGCTTTCTCCCTACTGTGAGCTCTGTGGTTTCATAAACACCCAAATGACCACAATTGGAATTATTAACTCCGTATTACCTAAAACAATGTGACATAACATACCGATTAATTCACAAAGTCCTTCATAGCTGCTTAATATAACATGTTGGCAATGCAGGAACCCTAAACAGCCCTAGAGTTTATTTTTCATGATGTTTTCCTATCATTGTATAAAAAAAGTGAATGACCCAAAACTTTAGAATTATAAGTCATATCTACATTTTTTTCAGTTAAATGCAATTTTACATGATTTTCACTTGCAACATTTTCTTTTCATCATGGTCTTTTCCTTAACAGGAAAGCCTTTCTGGTTGTACTCAGTGAGAGCCAGTGTCAGGCAAGAGATGGTTTCTGAAAAGTATGCTTTTAGCCAAGTGCCAAGTCTGATAAGTGAGGAGGGAATCTCTGGTGATGGAGGTACCAGGCCCCACACCAGGCCCTGGCAACTTGCTATGCTCCAGGGGAACAGAGCTTGGGCAGTGGGCTGGAGGCCCCTTGCACATGCTCAGGTAGCCTGACAGGTTTAGCTCCATAAATGCTTCTCCCCAGGGGACCAGCTCCTGACTCACAGAGTGGGGAGTAGCCAATAGGAAGCGAATAACTCTGTACATTTCTCGTGGGCAAAATGGAGCAGAAAAAGACACACACAAAGAGAATTTTAAAGACAGAATGTAATACTTTCAGGCTGATCTGGCTTATGTAACAGAAAGGAGAGGGAATTTGAAAGTGTGAAAAGGCATTTAACCAAATGACAGTAAGTATTTAATATTGCCATTTCCAAAGACCCTTCTAAGAATGTACCTTTGGAAATATATTCCTTATCACTGTAGGCCTACTTTTACATTTTCCTGGACTCCAAATATGTGTAAAAAGAATGTGTCTTTAAGTTGTAGTAACTAGAATCTACATGGTGGATAGAACAAACAGCAAGACAGGTTCATAAATCGTAGGAATCAAGCAGCTTTGTAAGGTTTCAAATCATAAGGAAGTGCATAATTCAAAGTCTTTTCCACAAAATCATGGGCTTCTTTTTAAAATTAGCTTCTCCTCTTCATGAGGGAAGATGGAGACTATTGCAATTTCTCTGAATCTATGTCTCATGTTAGTACTTGGATCTCTTTCGCTTGCAAAATTGTACCATCCTCTGTTTTGGTATATCACTTGTCCATTTTGTGGGTCAAGGTTAGTCGTGAATTTAGAAGAGAAGAATACTTACGGTTCGCCCCCACCTTGAATGCTTTCATGAGTAAACACAGGACGCTGTGGCTGAAATGAAATGATTTTCAATGTAATCAATTTTTAAACTGGTACTAATTAAAAGATAATTTGGGTAATGGCATGGTACTTTTCTTGACATTTAATATTTCCTGTTGTAAAAAACCAAGAGGAAGGAAGAAAACCAAATAAAGGGTTTCTGCAGGATTAATAATTAAGCTATTTTGAAGCGTGCTTTAAATTAAATCAGAATAACCAAGGTTCAAATGGTTTAAACACATCTACAATCTAGACTGCTCAAGTTTTAAGGAAAAGTCAGGGTTTAGTCCCATTGATTTTTCAAAGACCAGGAATATGACAAGAACAGACACACTAAACCACTGGAATGAGAAGTCTGGACACCTTCATACAACCTTACTCTTCAGCGTTTTCTCAAGCAAGCAGAATATAAACTACATTTAATCTAACAGCAAAGCATCCACATTCATTCTAGTATACTTTTCCTTTACAGACAGTATTTTCACATACAGAACAGATGAAAATATCAATAGGCAGACATCCCATGCTACATTTGAATTAACACTCTGTTCTCAATGTGGAGAAAACATGCATTTTTGAAAAAGAGAAAACAGAGAACTAATAGAATGTAACAAACAATATCCAGGTAACATGTAACATTTTACCTTAGAAGAGAAATATTGGTAGAAATCCCCAGTGCACTGAACTCTCAAAAGAGTTTCTTTTCTTTTTAAACTAAGCATCAAGACCAGTATCTGTAATAGATACTTATAATATTGGAAATGACAAGCCTTAGCATCCCATATACCCCATAAATATTGCAATGAATGAAAGCTAACATGTTTGTTGACTATGTAAACTTAACATAGTTTATACTATGTAAATGTTACCTTGTAGGGGGAAAAAGCATTGCAGTTCATTCACAACACATTTCAAAAGCATTCTCTTCTAAATGATGGTTACATGGTGAAATGAGATAAATCAGGGCTTGCAAGCCATTTATACAAGTGGCTCCTTGTGACTACTGAATCAGTTATTAGATCCATGTCCTTACACATCAGGGCCAATTCCACGATCCCAGAGTTATGAGTGGATTGCTGATAAGCTGGGAATTTTCCCTTGCAAATTGTCCATAGCAACCCTACCCACCCAAGAATGGATGGAGAACTCTGGGGTTCCTTTCAGTCCCTGAGTCTATAAACTGCTCCCTTCCTAAATTGTTATCCTCTCCCTTCACACCTAAGCTGTCTATCTAGCTTAAGAAGAATAGGTGCTTACATTACTAAAACTTAGGC